>JARYGA010010147.1:0-29969 GCA_030545235.1 Helianthus tuberosus
TGCTTCCGAGTTCCAAACATGTCCTTGAGTAGTTTGGAAGTGGACTGTCCCGTCACCCGTCTCGTGTATAATCCCCATCGAACGGCATTGGGTGAGATCTACCTTTCCCGACCATGGACCCTTACGGAATGATTTCGGCGTCCGTTGAACATAGGTCTTGAAGAGGCGGTTGATCCATCTCCCAAAGAAGATAGGTGTCGGGGAGGAAGCCAACTGATTCAGATGCATGTTACGGAGGAGTAGGTAGGGAACATCAAGAGGAACACGGTTGTGGATGCAATACAAGACCATGAGATCGCGTAAGTTGACAACACTGGTGCTATCACGCCTTTGACTGAGAGAGTTGCTAAGGACCCTATGAATGTAGCGGCAGAGAGGGTCCTGCAACTGGGAGCTCTTTGTGAGACTTGGATCATATGCACCATCTCCGATTTAAGCCCACGCTGTCTGGCGCATGTTAGCTGAGATTTCATGGAGACCACTCGTGTTCTCTTCTTCACCAGACTCTTCCTCGGTGAACAGACCCACTTGCACTCCAAATTGTGCAATAGAGATTGAAAGCACCTCTCCCGCACATCGGAACTGAACTCCTTCTCCGTCGAATGGCTCGGCTTTTGCTTTCAACGCGAATGAGCTGTAGAACTCCATGTTATACTCATGAGCCACATGGAGTCTTGTGCAAAGGGCCACCCTTAGTGGACCCGTGACCAGCGCGTTGAAGCGATCTAGTTGCCCCACAGCTTCTAAGGTTTCGAAGCACACTTGTTTTGGCGTTTCTTCGGGCCTTGTTTTCAGAATATCATAGCGGGCATGGTAGTCCCACTCATTAGGCTTAAACTTAGTGAACTTGCTAGCCATCTCTGCAAAAGAAAACACAAAACAATCAGCATGAAACGATAAATTTTTGAAGAAAACTGAAAACAGAAGGCTGGACACGGCCCTGTGGCCAATGGCCACACCCTGTGTTTAGCTGAATGTTCTGGCCACGCCCCCGTGTTCACTGATCACGACCCCGTGGTCAGGGTTCTGTTTCCCAAAAATGCCATTTTTCAACCCGGCTTTGAAAACTTGAAAATTTTTAGTTGAGTAGGGGCGATTTTCCCCGAAAATGAAACCCCAAGTGTCGTTTCCAAAAAACAAACCGTTTACCCCTTCAATTTCATCTTTTTCGGTTCAAAAAAGGGTTTGAGGTTTTTGTTTGAAATCGGGCAAATCTACAAACAATTTCAGTTCATTTACTTCCTATAACATGCAACTATACTAATACTAACAGATCTAAGCAAAAATTTGGGGTTTGGTTCGGTTCAAGTTCAAGAACCCTAGATTTTTCCTCGAATTTTTTATGTTAATCTACATGAAAATCGTTAAACTAACTAACTAAGATGATAGAATCATACCTTCGTGATGTTGAACGAAGGCAAAACGTGAAAATCTGCAGAGATTCTCAGAGGAACCAGAGAGCTTTCGGGGGAACGGGTCGTGGTGAAATGAAAATGAGAAGACAAAAGGGGTTTTATCCCCGACAGTAGCCGACCATGACCCCGTGTCCAGCGGGCACGGCCCCATGGGTGGGTAAAAACTAATTTTTTTTAGTGCCTGTGTGAGTGACCTGTTTCCCGAAACTTCGTTTTAGAAATCTTACCGATTTTTGAGGCTTTCCTGAAGTCCATTACCTACAAGTTATGATTTTGCTGCACAGACCTTTGTTTATTCCTCGACCGCTTATAGCGAGATCTCTTCCTCATCATCCTCAAAGAATCCTTGATAAAGCCTAAGCTGTTGTCCGTTGACTTTGAATGGGATTCCATTCCGAGATTTAATTTCAATTGCACCGTGTGGAAAAATATGGGTGATAGAAAAAGGTCCCGACCACCTAGATTTTAACTTTCTGGCAAATAATCAAAGTCGTGAATTAAATAATAGAACTTGATCTCCTACTCGAAATTCATTAGGTTTAATATGTTTATCATGTAAATTTTTCATTCTTTCCTTATAAATTTCAGAGTTAGAGTAGGCTTGATTCCTTAATTAGTCTAATTCATTTAATTGACAAAATTGATTCTTTCTGGCGGTTTCAATATCTAAGTTTACGTTTTTTAATGCCCAGTAGGCTTTGTGTGCTATTTCTACTGGCAAATGACAACTTTTTCCATAGACAAGCTTATATGGGGTGGTACCTATGGTTGTTTTATATGCGGTTCGAAAAGCCCATAAAGCGTCGTCTAATTTATCGGCCCATTCTTTTTTATTTAATACTAAGGTTTTTTCAAGTATTCTTTTTAAACCTTGATTAGTCACTTCGGCTTGTCCGTTTGTTTAAGGGTGATATGCGGTTGAGATCCGGTGATAGACCCCATATCTTGTTAAAAAAAATTCAAGTTGATGGTTACAAAAATGGGTACCCCTATCACTTATTAATGCTTTTGGAGTTCCGAAATGAGAAAATAGTCGTTTCAGGAATCTTACCACAACTCTTCCATCATTTGTTGGAAGAGCTTCGGTTTCGGCCCATTTTGACAAGTAATCCACTGCCACAAGTATATATTTGTTTCCTTTTGGCGGTGGGAAGGGTCCCATAAAGTCTAGTCCCCACACATCAAAAATTTCACAAACAAGAATGCCATTTTGTGGCATTTCGTTTTTGGAAGAAATTTTAAGTGATCGTTGGCATGCATCACATGTCTTGATAAGACTTTGGGCGTCTTTGTAAATGGTTGGCCAATAAAATCCTGAATCAAATACCTTTCGTGCGGTACTAGTGGCACCATGATGTCCTCCGTATGGTCCTTTATGACAATGGTGGAGAATTTTTCTTGCTTTGCTACCATGTACGCATCGTCGGATAAGTTGGTCGGCACACATTTTGAAAAGTTAAGGATCTTCCCAAAAATAATGCTTTACATCGGCAAAGAATTTTTTTCTTTGATGATGTGACCATCCTTTTGCGACTATTCCACTGGCTTGGTAGTTGGCGTAGTCGGCGTACCATGGTTCTGCTCGGTATTCCACCATTTCTAAGGACTCTGTTGGGAATTTTTCATTGATGAGCTTATCCCTAGTTGTCTCCAAAGCTAGATCTTCCAAGCGGGATAGATGATCTGCAGCGGTGTTTTCTGCTCCTCTCTTGTCTTTTATTTCAATATCAAATTCTTGGAGGAGTAGAATCCATCTGATTAAACGTGGTTTGGCATCCCATTTTCTAAAGAGGTAACGAATGGCTACATGGTCTGTATAAACTATCGTTTTAGAAAGAACAAGATAAGAACGAAATTTATCAATAGCAAATACTACAGCTAGTAAGTCTTTTTCGGTTGTTGTGTAATTTTCTTATGCATCATTAAGTGTTTTACTAGCGTAGTATATTGGGTGAAAATGCTTATCTTTTCGTTGTCCCAAGACAGCTCCAACTGCAAAGTCACTTGCATCACACATGATTTCGAAAGGTAATTTCCAGTCGGGCGCTATCATGATTGGTGCATTGACTAGCATCTCTTTTAGTGTTAAAAATGCTTGATTGCAATCCTTGTCAAAGATGAACGGTGCATCTTTTTCAAGTAATTTTGTTAAAGGTCTTGAGATTTTAGAAAAGTCTTTGATAAATTGTCTATAAAATCCAGCATGTCCTAGGAAACTTCTGATGGATCTAACAGAGGATGGGGATGGTAATCGGGAAATGATGTCTATTTTAGCCCGATCAACCTCCATTCCTTCGCTTGAGATTTTGTGACCGAGTACTATTCCCTCCGTTACCATGAAATGGCATTTTTCCCAATTAAGGGCGAGGTTAGTTTCCTCACATCGGGATAGTATTCGTTCAAGGTTATCGAGGCATTGGTCGTATGAATCTCCAAAGATAGAAAAGTCATCTATGAAGACTTCCATAGTCTTTTCTATCATATCATGGAAGATGGCCACCATGCAACATTAGAAAGTTGCGGGGGCATTACATAGACCAAAAGGCATGCGTCGATAAGCAAAAGTTCCGTAGGGACATGTGAATGTTGTTTTTTCTTGGTCTTCGGGAGCTATCGGCATTTGAAAGTAACCTGAAAAACCATCTAAAAAACAATAAAATTTATGACCGGATAATCATTCTAACATTTGATCAATAAAAGGTAAGGGAAAATGATCTTTCCTTGTTGCCTCATTTAATCGACGATAATCTATACAAACTCTCCATCCGGTGACGGTTCTTGTTGGTATTAATTCATTTTTTCATTAGTGACCACTGTCATACCTCCTTTCTTGGGAACTACTTGGACGGGACTTACCCAAGGGCTATCAGAAATTTTGTAGATGAGTCCGGCGTCAAGTAGTTTGATGACTTCATTTTTAACCACTTCTTGGACGTTTGGATTTACTCTTCGTTGTGGTTGTATTACCGATTTATAGTCATCATTCATCAAAATTTTGTGCGTGCACATGGAAGGACTTATTCCTTTAATATCTACAAGCTTCCATGCGATCACGTTTTTATGTTTTCTCAAAAGTATGATTAATTTTTCTTTTTCTAAATTAGTTAAATTTAAAGAAATAATTATAGGTAGCTTACCCTCCTTGTCGATAAAAGCATATTCCAAACCTTTTGGGAGTTCGCTCAAGTGGTGGGTCTTTAGGAGACTCTTTATTTGGTTGCTCATTTTGGTCAAGAACCAAAAAGGTTTGTTCAATGGCGACCTCTTTTTCGACAAAGTGGTCAATTTCGTCTTTCGTATCAGGTGGTTCATCTTCATCTTCAATTAGGGGGTCGTCATTGCCGATTGGATATTTCATTGATTGTTCAAGACCGACATACCTTTTGAAGGCCCCTAATTGAACGGGTAGGTTGTTTTGCTTCTGGTTGATCAAAGCTTGATGGGTTTTCACAAAAGGTCATCCCAACACAAGTGGAGCATCATCAAGAATGACGAAGTCGGTTAGGACTACCGTTTGATTTGTTTGGACTAACACATCCTCAACTACTCCCATTGATTTTATTATTTTCCGATTAGAAAGAAAAATGGGTATTTGAAGTGGAGAAAAATCACTAATACTTAACTTTTCGAAAATGTAGTTTGGCATTATATTAACACAAAGATCTTTATCAATTGTAATATTACTAATAAAGAAGTTTTGAAAAAAACATGGAACCGGTGTAATGTTAATTTCAAATGGATCATCTTTTATTAGCATAGTTTGATCACTTGTTAACTTAATGCTTACCATTTCGTCAATTTTAGTGTTAGTGTTTAATTCTTTTAAAAACTTAGCATGAGTAGGTACCAAACAATGGTTTTCGAAAGAAGGTGTTAAGAGATTAATTTCTTGAAAATTAGACTCTTTTTGAAGATTAACGTTTTCGGACTTACCTTTTTCGTTGTTTAGTTCATGTGTTGGTTTTTCACTTACTTATTCTTCCATTTTTACCTCTTCTACTATTACCTCTTTAGTACAAACTACATTTTCCCTTGCGCGGGATTCCTCTTCCCTTGCGCGTGATTCTTTTATATAGCGTTCGATAGTTTTGAGGTGTTCTATTCTTCTTTCGGCTACGGGGAAGATAGTTGGTGGTTCATCAAAGTGAGCGGGATAAGTATCCCAAAAGCTTGAGTGCGGAAGTTCAACCCTTGGTTCTTCATAATACTCGTATGAGGTAGGTGGTTCGCACCATTGTTCCTCATAGTAAGTATATGATGGAGATGATTCATACCTTGGTTCTTCAAAGTATGAATATGAAGGAGAAGGTTTATACCTTGGCTCTTCATAGTACGTGTATGAAGTGGTTGGCTCGTACCTAGGTTCCTCATAGTGTGTATATGAAGTGGATGGTTTGAAGAGGTCACAGTATTGTACCGAGTGAGGCTTACCGAAAATGGTACAATACTCTTCTTCATAATCATCCTCTTCATAGTAGTAATTGTAACCTCCTAAGTATTGATCCATAAGAATCACTCAGCAGACCACAAAAGAGTCTTGGGACCAGAAAACAAAATAAAAATGGAAACAGAGGCTCACCACGGCCCCGTGTTCAGTGAGCACGGCTCGTGGTCAGATTCTGTATCTGGGCGTTTTAAAAAAATGCAACTGGTTTTGTGTAGCATGGGGGCGTGTTCAGTGAGTACGACCCCGTGTTCAGACTCTGTATCTGGGTGTTTTATCATTTTTATGCAGCACGGGGTGTGTTCAGTGAACAGGCCCCGTGTTCAGACTACTATAATGCAAAAAGTTCCTAAAAATGTAAAAATGTGCGCGCAGTTTTAAAAAGGTTTTGAAAAATGATTAGGTCGTCGATTTTAAGCTTTCTTAAAATCCTTGTGTCCCCGGCAACGGCGCCAAAAACAAGGTTGAGAAAAGGTTTTAAAACATGAAAATAAAACTAAAAACTGCAGAAATAAAAATAAAATAAAACAGAGAGACAAGATGAATCACTTGGATCCGACTCGCCTTTAATGTATCCTTTGATGATTTTTGCACTTTCGGACTTTTTTAAAATATTATCTTAGTTATAGTAGTAGGCCGCTCTTTTGAAGGTGACGTTACCCTCAACCTAGTGGTTTGAGTCAGCAAGGATACAATCCTAAAGGGTCGGAATACTGAAAGATAATTAATTAAGTTATTAATGCGAAAAGTGGTAGGCCCCTCTTTTGAAGGTGACGTTACCCTCAGCTAAGTGGTTTGAGTCAGCAGGGATACAATCCCAAGTAGCCGGTTTAATGTATTAATAGTAGTTTACATATGAGGGGATCAAACCATTTGCACCCCCGCCATCCAATACCAGTGGGTATTGAAGGAGGTCCTAGTAAGCTTGACCCAGGTCCTTACAGGATCTATACACTGAACAAGGCAAGAACCTTACTAAACCATTCCCTTAACCCCGACCAGGTAGCCAACATATCTCTATATAGTCCGTAGAGACATGAATGGTGTAAATCTTTTACTTTATATAGATAGTAAATTAACGCCAAGACACCACGGAAAAATAATAAAGAAAGTCATCTTCAACATAAGAAACTAGTTATTAAAGTCATTAATACAAAATCAAATAAAAAATGCTGAAAGATTAAAAATCAAAAGTAATACATAAAAGACTTGTCTTCACCAAGTGATGTAAGAGGCTTAACCAAACATGGCCTTTGACTAGTAAGAACTCTTACTATCAATCTTGGATCCCGAGACTACTACACACTCTAAAGATGGATAATGGATGATGGTGGTGGATGTGGGTGTTGTAGTGGTGGTGGAGTGGTGGCAAAGTGGGAGAGTAGTGGTTTGCCAAGGGATGCCTTTCAAGTGAGCCAAGCACCCCTATTTATAGCCTGCACGGCCCCATGTCTAGTGGGCACTCCCCCGTGGCCAGCCTTTTCTCTTCCTTCATTAAATGCATGTGTCAACAGAGGGCTCCACACGGCCCGTGTCTAGCGGGCACGACCCCGTGGTCAGAATCGTATTTGTATTATCTTAGCGTTGACCACGCCCCATGCTGAGCTGGGCACTCCCCCGTGGTGGGCGTAGAAGCTTCCACAACTTTGTCTTTTCTGCATGCACCTGACCACGCCCCCGTGTCCAGTAGGCACGACCCCGTGGTCAGTCTTCTGTTTCTTTGTTTTTGCTTTGGGGATGTTGCCGAGGGGTCAGGCATGTCACGTTTATTCCTTTTCTTTGTGTTTGTGTTGGTTTTGGCTGTATATTTGTTCTTTTTGCTCGTTTAAGCTCATTTGGTCCTGTAAATTCAAAAGGAAGACAAAAACACACTTTTTCCAACATTAGTACTAAAAAATGGTTAGTTTTATGCCTCATTTGATGTAATTTATATGTTACATTTTGCACACATCAATTATGAAATAAATAAAATAAGTATGAACTCATAAGAAAGCACTTCAAGAATAAAACATAAAGGCGTTTCAAGAAATCAACATATGAATCAAGTATGGTCGAATTTGGTACTTAACTATGGACTAGGTCAAAAGCATGGCAATTTTCCAAATTCTCTATGGTTATGGCTCTGATACCAATCTCTCACACCCCAACCGATGGCGGAAAAATCGGAGTGAGACGATATAGATCGCTCGAGACATCATAACACTAATATTTGCGACAAGTATTTAAATAATGGATTTATTTGATTACTAAAAGTCATTTACAAGAATTGAAATCAAATACAACAATATGAAATGCAAGAGTTACAATAAAATAAGAATACACAATTTAGATGTGTATCTAGGCATCCTACTATGTTCCATGCATCATCAACATCATCTCAAAACCTGCAACCTGTTTTAAAAGTGTAGTTCAATACAAAACTATTGGCGAGTATACAAGTTTGGTGTAGTAGCATAATAGTATAAAAGAAATGATAATGAACAGTCCACATGGCAAACCTAGTTATCAAGATTAACGTATAAACTGGCATGCGATTTACAAGTCAACCCTCTGTTTACGCAAGTATGAATGAATGATTAACTTAACATGACCTGAAGAATACGGGTAGTGCGTTACTCTTATAGCGCTATACATGTTAAGTGGAGGCTCGTACGAAGCTATTGACAAGTTCATCACATAAGAATCACCCAGAGAACACGAATCAAGCATAACAAATAATAAGCATGTATTGAATTGTTTGTTTGTATATTTGCATAAGAATATGTATACTAAGTGTGTTTTGTATATGAAAACATGTTACACCCAAAAGTGTGAAAATGGTAAAATGGGTCAAGTGTACTCACAAAATTGCTAAGTCTTTCGATTATCCAAGTGTTGATGAGTGTATGAGATTAGTAGGATGAATGCATACGGGTTAGAATTCAAGGTATGTTTAGAGTCGAGACTCGGAAATAAAAAGAATATGAAAAGTAGACATATGGGAAATTAACCATCTATCACGTAATACTCATACTTGACACTATGAAACTCAAAGGAGTTTAAATGTTTTCATGGGTTAAAGTACCCATTAGAATCGTGACGAGTATTATGTTCTTAGGTGGTGTAACCTTCTATTTTGACAAATAACCATTAGGTTATCATCAAAAGTTTGGTTATCATAAGTATTATATACATTATATAGGTTATATCATAGATTATAAGTCCAATATTATCACAAGAATGTCATAGAAGTCATGTAGGAGGTAGGAAGATAAATCTTCCATTTAGGTACCTCTTGTGTTTCACCAATGCACAAGTTGTCATAGACAACAAGGATGGTCATGAATACATACAATAAAGAATGGAAATACATACTATCTAACTAAGAAAACATCAAGTGATGTGTGGATTGAAGGTAGGATAGCCAAAGCTTATCCAAATAATCACACAACTTCAAGCTTTAAGCTTGTTCATCACTTGTGGGTTAAAACCCTTTTAAAAATATAAAGTTTAGAGGATTAAAACCTCTGAATTTGTATGTTACTGATGTGCGGTAAGTGTCGTATATTTTAGGTGTATATTTTAAGCCCTTTTTAACACTTATTTTAGCCAAGTTTTAAATTTATAAAACACGATATTTTACTAACACTAAACACACATATGGGCAAGTGCACCCATCGTTGAGCGTAATATAGCGTTGGTAAGATACCGAGGTCGTCCAAGGACACAAGAGCTTTTAGTACCGGTTTATCCTCAACGTCTAACCAAAATAAAAAGTTTAGAAAAATGTTTTAAACTAAGAAAAATAAAACTAACTAAAATGCTGAAAATAAAAATAAAAATAAAAACAGATAGACAAGATGAATCACTTGGTTCCGACTCGTATCTAGTATAACCTTTGATTATTTCCGCACTTTTGCACATAATTAAGAGATTATCTTAGTTATTGTAGTAGGCCCCTCTTTTGAAGGTGATGTTACCCTCACCCCAGTAGTTTGAGTCAGCAGGGATACAATCCTAAAGGGGTGGATTATTGGAAGATAATGAATTAAGTTATTAATGCAGTATTGTGGTAGGCCCCGCTTTTGGCAGTGACGTTACCCTCGACTAAGTAGTCTGAGTCAGCAGGGATACAGTCCTAAATAGCCGGGTTATAGTATTAATAGTAGTTAACTTATGAGGGGATCAAAGAGTTTGGACCCCCGCCATCCAATACCGTGAAGTATTGAAGGAGGTCCTACTAAATTTGACCCAGGTCCATTGCAGGACCTCTAAACGCTGAACAATGGCAAGACCTTTACCAAACCGTTCCCTTAACCCCCTACCAGGTAGCCAACATACCTCCATATAGACCGTGGAGATATGAATGGTGAAAATCCTTTATTTTATATAGACAGTAAAATAATGCCAAGACACCACGGACAAACGATAAGGAAAGATCACCTTCAACATAAGTAACTAGTTATTAAAGTCATTAATACAAAACCAAATAAAAAGTGCAAAAGATTAGAAATAAAAAGTATTATACTAGACACTTTGTCTTCACCAAGTGACGTAAGAGACTTAGGCAAACATGGCCTTGATTGTCAAGAACTCTTACGATCAATCTTGGATCCCGAGACGACTCACACACTCTATGATGGACAATGGATGATGGTGGTGGATGATGGTGTTGTGATGGTGGTGGGTGGTGGATGAAGTGTGAGAGAGGTGGTGTGCCAAGGGATGAGATGAAATGAATCCAAGCACTCCTATTTATAGGCTGAACAGAGAGCTGGACACGGCCCCGTGTCCGCTGGACACGGCCCCGTGCCCGTCTGACACTCTCTCTCCTCATTAATTGTAATTCGCAATTACAATAAATGCGCCTGCTGTACTTTCGACACGCCCCCGTGTCCGCTGAGCACGGCCCGTGGTGGGCAATAGAAGCTTCTATAGATTTGTCTTTTCTGCTGCTTCTTGGGCACGGCCCCGTGCTGGCTGAGCACGGGGCGTGTTCAGCCTTCTGTTTTCTCTATTTTGCTTTGGAAGGTGCCGTTGAGGGTTCGGGCAGTCCACTAATGTTCCTTTTCTTGTATTTATGTTGGATTTAGCTGTCTTTTTGCTTCTTTTGCGTTTTTGAGCTCATTTAATCCTGAAAATACAAAAGGAAGACAAAAACACTCTTTTTCCAATATTAGTACTAAAAAGGGTTAGTTTTATGCCTCATTTGATGTAATTTATATGTTGCATTTTACACACATCAAATACCCCCACACTTGAACTTTTGCTTGTCCTCAAGCAAAACTCTTTAATATTTGGCTTACACTCCCAAATGGAATAGGTAGAAGAGAAGGTTTTGGGCTTGTCATAGAGTGTCGGGATTTCCAAGATCTTTTTGGGTTTTATTTTTATTTATTTACACTCCTATTCGTAATGATTTATTTAGAACTGTTCATAAAAGAAATTACTTATTTGGGCATAACATGCCTTTTTTTTAAATTTTATTTATATACAAGTTCACATACCTCGCGGGGAATTCACTCACACTCGGCCGAAGGTGTATTTTTAATGAATCACTCGAGAGCGGCATGGAACTTATTCCTACCATAGGCTTGCCAAGAAATCAATCCTCCTCCTTTTAACTTTTATACCTTTGTAGATATCAAGAGGACTTTGTGGGTTAAGGGTTGGCTAGGGTTAAAGGTAGGTGGTTGGGTTAGTGGTTAGTAGAAAAAGGGCTAAAAGCGTAACAAGTGTCGGTTTTCATTTTTTTGCAACTTTTTATTTTTAATGAAGCTTTTATTCAAACAAAGTTATTTTTGATTACTTTGTTTGTTTATTTTCTTTTTGCTTCATTAAATTTTTTTTTTTTTTTTTTTTTTTGAACGAAGAACCGAACTTGTTACTAAAATAAAGGGTTAAAAATGAAAAAGGTTTTGGTGGGTGAAAGGGTTTTTGTTTTGGGTGATGAAACGAAAAGGTTTAGGCTCAAAGGGGCTAACTAGGGGGATTTTTGGGTAGGTGGTAAAAGAAAAAGAAAAATAATGGTGTAGAAATGAAAAATGTTAGTCCTAATGCCTCTATCATTTACTTACTCGGGTTTAAGTTGATAAGGACCGGGAATGTATTGTCATGGCAAGTTCTAGAGTCGTAAGAACCAAGCGGCTATTCACACAAGAAACGAAAAATGAGCATTTAGTCAAATGATATGTAATTGTGTGCTCAATAAAGGCTCAAAACTCACTTTTGTGGGAATGGGTTTTTATGTGATCAAGTATATATAATCAAATTTTAAATAAGTTTGTCATGCCTTTTCATAATTTTCTTATGTTGGTTCTTTTTATCACTACGCTATCGGTTGTAAATTTGTAAAAATACAACCTTTTTGAGAACTTGAATTTCCCGAGTTAAACCTAGACAAGTAAAAAAAAATGAAATTTTTGAAAAAATTTGGGGTGATTAGCGGTTCCAATAGAGTTTTGTGTAAGGCTTGTATTTAGGACTTGCAAAATTCAAGGTTTTAGCATCCCCCCCACACTTAAATTACACATTGTCCTCAATGTGTCCCAAAAATAAATTTTTAGGTTGATTAGATGTGTAAAATTGTGTTTAGAAAGCAAAAATTTGTGTTACTGGGCACTGAACACGGCCTCGTGTTATCCGGGCACGGCCCCGTGTTCAAGTGCCAGTAACAAAATTGAAATAAGAGAAACAGAAGTCTGGACACGGGGGCGTGTTGGGTGAACACGGCCCGTGTCCAGTTACCTGTACTGGGCGTTTTCTGCAGGTGGTTCGACACAGGGCCGTGTTGGTTGGGCACGGCCCGTGTTGAACCTTCTGAAATGGAGAAAATTGTCGGGTTGCCTCGTTCTTGTGCATGGGATCATTTTTCTCGTTCCCCTTTTCATCCTTTACCACCATGAGTGTGTTTCATTTATTACAAACCATCCAAACATTAAAACCATCATTTCATTTCATCATAGAGAGAACTTACATAATCCTAAATTAAACTAGATAAAACAAAGAAATAACAAACCATGGAGTCCTAGCCTTTACTTTATTTTAATTTAGCAAAATTTCCAAGAAATAATCAATCTTGGTTAAACAAGGCCTTAGTGAACTCCTTCTTCCGAGTGCGGTTCTCCTCAAATGTCGGCGAGCCATTCTTCTATCTCCCTTGGAAGGAGAAAAGAAGGCTCATTAGCATTAGTTTGAGGAGTTTCAACTTCCACCGGGATCTCTTGTTGGTGTTCCATGGGAGGCTCCGCCGGAAAGTCTTCCCACCCAGTAGGGTTGTTAATTCCGAGAGCTAGGTTCCAATCCTGTTGAGGAAGGACTGGTTCCATTGGAGGTGCTACAAGAATATTTAACCTCTGGTGCAAGAGGTTAATTTCTTGGAAGCTGCTTTCAAGTCCCATCGTAAGATCGTTAATACGGTCGATAAGAACCTCCTCTACTGAAGTCATTTCGTCGAGAGCCTCCCTTAATGCTATCACATAGTGCACAAGTGTAGCTTCAATGGAGGGTCTTCTTCCTCTTCGGTTGTTTGACGAATGCACAGAAGATGTATCGCTGTTTTCACTCGACATCCTACGAAAAATAAACTAAAAATAGCTTATTTAATGAAACAGTAACCGGACACGGCCCCGTGCTCATTGAGCACGGCCCCGTGTCCATCTTTCTGCAGAGTTTTGGAACAAGGAAACTTGTATTTTTAAGTTATTTTCTGAACGTTGTGAGCCCTTTTTGGCTACTAATAACTTAAAACAATGTTTCACAACATGTTTTTACCAAGATTCTTTGAACAAAACTCATTTATCCCTACCATAGAGTTGGAGGAATTCCAAACTTTCAATGGTAGCTCTTGGAGAAAGATGAAGAAGAAGGAAATTACTAAAAGAGGAAAGGACAAGATGGGTTGTTGGAACCTTCTTTTAGACTTACCTAGGATAGTTTGAGAGAAGATTCCTGCAAATCTCTGTCCCAAGTTGGTCCAAATGTGCAGAATTCTTGGCTGCATTTATAGAAAATGACAGCAACCTGGACACGGCCCCGTGTTCAGTGGACACGACCCCGTGTGCAGGTGGAGTTCTGACACAGTTTGTCCGTATTCTGACGTACTGATCAGAAAGGAATCTTTCGATGGACACGGGGGCGTGTTGGCTGGGCACGGCCCCGTGTCTAGGGACTGTTTTATGAAGTTGTCTAGTTTTTTTAAGGAACTTGTTAGTATCGGGTGGCTCCTGACTGGTTGGAACAACCCCAAAGTGCCTAATATACCTTAATTGTCCTAGACTAAGGCGAGAACGCAAGTGGTTGTCGGTGAGGGTGATTCCTATTTTCATTCTAGGTGGACAAGTCCAACCCTTTTCCGGGCTCTTGTTAAAGAAGGTATATGCCGAATCGCTCAGGTCTGTGTATGCACCGAACGAAGTCGATGGAGAGTCCTTCACGGCACAATCGACACAGGGACGACTATCGTCCAAGTCTTCGCTAGGTACGAAGGTATTTTCAGGAGCAACGAGGTTGTCGGAATGCGGTTCCAACATTTCTTCATGGGTATCGTCTTGGGGCGGATCAATAAAATCCTTCCCAAGCTCTTCTATCCATTTCAGAATTAGCTCTTCTAGTTGAAATAATTCGCTAAGGAGCATTTCCCCTAGAATATCTGGCTGGGCGCATTCGAGGGAGAAATAGTGCTTATTTTTACTTTCGCCCCTCTTAAGGTTGTGAGAAGATTGTGGGTCCATGTAGTGGGGCCTATAATTTAGGAAGTAGCATTTTACTTCTTCATGTTCGCCACCACATAATTGACACCACGTACCATAAGAGTGCCGAAAGTAAAAATAATTACTATCACTCATGTTTATGTCAGAAATTACCAACCGTCGGGATCTAACGGTTCTGTTTTCAGTAACTGAAACTTGGGCACGGGGGCGTGTTGAGTGGACACGGCCCCGTGTTCAGCTTACTGTCTGATGTAAAACAGGATTGCCAGTTCCAATGATTGAGCACGGGGGCGTGTTCAGCGGGCACGGCCCGTGCTGAGCTCTGCAGAAGCTGAAAAACTAAGAAAATCCTAAAAAAAAATAAAAAGAAAAATAAAAGATGATTAGGCCGTTGATTCCTAACTTTCTTAAAATCCTTGTGTCCCCGGCAGCGGCGCCAAAAACTTGATGTGCGGTAAGTGTCGTATATTTTAGGTGTATATTTTAAGCCCTTTTTAACACTTATTTTAGCCAAGTTTTAAATTTATAAAACACGATATTTTACTAACACTAAACACACATATGGGCAAGTGCACCCATCGTTGAGCGTAATATAGCGTTGGTAAGATACCGAGGTCGTCCAAGGACACAAGAGCTTTTAGTACCGGTTTATCCTCAACGTCTAACCAAAATAAAAAGTTTAGAAAAATGTTTTAAACTAAGAAAAATAAAACTAACTAAAATGCTGAAAATAAAAATAAAAATAAAAACAGATAGACAAGATGAATCACTTGGTTCCGACTCGTATCTAGTATAACCTTTGATTATTTCCGCACTTTTGCACATAATTAAGAGATTATCTTAGTTATTGTAGTAGGCCCCTCTTTTGAAGGTGACGTTACCCTTACCCCAGTAGTTTGAGTCAGCAGGGATACAATCCTAAAGGGGTGGATTATTGGAAGATAATGAATTAAGTTATTAATGCAGTATTGTGGTAGGCCCCGCTTTTGGCGGTGACGTTACCCTCGACTAAGTAGTCTGAGTCAGCAGGGATACAGTCCTAAATAGACGGGTTATAGTATTAATAGTAGTTAACTTATGAGGGGATCAAAGAGTTTGGACCCCCGCCATCCAATACCGTGAAGTATTGAAGGAGGTCCTACTAAATTTGACCCAGGCCATTGCAGGACCTCTAAACGCTGAACAATGGCAAGACCTTTACCAAACCGTTCCCTTAACCCCCTACCAGGTAGCCAACATACCTCCATATAGACCGTGGAGATATGAATGGTGAAAATCCTTTATTTTATATAGACAGTAAAATAATGCCAAGACACCACGGACAAACGATAAGGAAAGATCACCTTCAACATAAGTAACTAGTTATTAAAGTCATTAATACAAAACCAAATAAAAAGTGCAAAAGATTAGAAATAAAAAGTATTATACTAGACACTTTGTCTTCACCAAGTGATGTAAGAGACTTAGGCAAACATGGCCTTGATTGTCAAGAACTCTTACGATCAATCTTGGATCCCGAGATGACTCACACACTCTATGATGGACAATGGATGATGGTGGTGGATGATGGTGTTGTGATGGTGGTGGGTGGTGGATGAAGTGTGAGAGAGGTGGTGTGCCAAGGGATGAGATGAAATGAATCCAAGCACTCCTATTTATAGGCTGAACAGAGAGCTGGACACGGCCCCGTGTCCGCTGGACACGGCCCCGTGCCCGTCTGACACTCTCTCTCCTCATTAATTGTAATTCGCAATTACAATAAATGCGCCTGCTGTACTTTCGACACGCCCCCGTGTCCGCTGAGCACGGCCCGTGGTGGGCAATAGAAGCTTCTATAGATTTGTCTTTTCTGCTGCTTCTTGGGCACGGCCCCGTGCTGGCTGAGCACGGGGCGTGTTCAGCCTTCTGTTTTCTCTATTTTGCTTTGGAAGGTGCCGTTGAGGGTTCGGGCAGTCCACTAATGTTCCTTTTCTTGTATTTATGTTGGATTTAGCTGTCTTTTTGCTTCTTTTGCGTTTTTGAGCTCATTTAATCCTGAAAATACAAAAGGAAGACAAAAACACTCTTTTTCCAATATTAGTACTAAAAAAGGGTTAGTTTTATGCCTCATTTGATGTAATTTATATGTTGCATTTTACACACATCAAATACCCCCACACTTGAACTTTTGCTTGTCCTCAAGCAAAACTCTTTAATATTTGGCTTACACTCCCAAATGGAATAGGTAGAAGAGAAGGTTTTGGGCTTGTCATAGAGTGTCGGGATTTCCAAGATCTTTTTGGGTTTTATTTTTATTTATTTACACTCCTATTCGTAATGATTTATTTAGAACTGTTCATAAAAGAAATTACTTATTTGGGCATAACATGCCTTTTTTTTAAAATTTTATTTATATACAAGTTCACATACCTCGCGGGGAATTCACTCACACTCGGCCGAAGGTGTATTTTTAATGAATCACTCGAGAGCGGCATGGAACTTATTCCTACCATAGGCTTGCCAAGAAATCAATCATCCTCCTTTTTAACTTTTATACCTTTGTAGATATCAAGAGGACTTTGTGGGTTAAGGGTTGGCTAGGGTTAAAGGTAGGTGGTTGGGTTAGTGGTTAGTAGAAAAAGGGCTAAAAGCGTAACAAGTGTCGGTTTTCATTTTTTTGCAACTTTTTATTTTTAATGAAGCTTTTATTCAAACAAAGTTATTTTTGATTACTTTGTTTGTTTATTTTCTTTTTGCTTCATTAATTTTTTTTTTTTTTTTAACGAAGAACCGAACTTGTTACTAAAATAAAGGGTTAAAAATGAAAAAGGTTTTGGTGGGTGAAAGGGTTTTTGTTTTGGGTGATGAAACGAAAAGGTTTAGGCTCAAAGGGGCTAACTAGGGGGATTTTTGGGTAGGTGGTAAAAGAAAAAGAAAAATAATGGTGTAGAAATGAAAAATGTTAGTCCTAATGCCTCTATCATTTACTTACTCGGGTTTAAGTTGATAAGGACTGGGAATGTATTGTCATGGCAAGTTCTAGAGTCGTAAGAACCAAGCGGCTATTCACACAAGAAACGAAAAATGAGCATTTAGTCAAATGATATGTAATTGTGTGCTCAATAAAGGCTCAAAACTCACTTTTGTGGGAATGGGTTTTTATGTGATCAAGTATATATAATCAAATTTTAAATAAGTTTGTCATGCCTTTTCATAATTTTCTTATGTTGGTTCTTTTTATCACTACGCTATCGGTTGTAAATTTGTAAAAATACAACCTTTTTGAGAACTTGAATTTCCCGAGTTAAAACTAGACAAGTAAAAAAAAATGAAATTTTTGAAAAAATTTGGGGTGATTAGCGGTTCCAATAGAGTTTTGTGTAAGGCTTGTATTTAGGACTTGCAAAATTCAAGGTTTTAGCATCCCCCCACACTTAAATTACACATTGTCCTCAATGTGTCCCAAAAATAAATTTTTAGGTTGATTAGATGTGTAAAATTGTGTTTAGAAAGCAAAAATTTGTGTTACTGGGCACTGAACACGGCCCCGTGTTATCCGGGCACGGCCCCGTGTTCAAGTGCCAGTAACAAAATTGAAATAAGAGAAACAGAAGTCTGGACACGGGGGCGTGTTGGGTGAACCTGGCTTTAAGGGCTGCCATAATATTTTTTTAACATTATAATGTACATTTGAGGTGCATTTTATATAAATAACATGTTACATAAAGTGTAGTTTATATCTCACATGTTATCAAGGCCCAAAATTATTAATAAGCATGTTCTAATTACACAAACATGTGAATAAAATAAGTGTGTGAAACATAACATATGTAATAAGTATGAATGATTCATATTCAGGTATTCATCAAGTGAAGGTTATGTAACTTAATCTTATATTCAAATAACCATGTGATTGAATGTATGGAATATTTACGAATTACAAATACACGATGGTCGTTTATGAGTTAAACTTATGTTTAGGGGGATTATGTAACAACAAACGTGCGTATCAAAGTATAAACAATGTATAAATGATGTATAAAAATTCATTTCATTACGATCAATGTCTCAGATTTACAATGGCTTGAGCCGAAGTACGATTACAAAGGAAACGAGTTTCCGAAAAATAGAATTACGATAGAAACTTTCTAAAAACGGAAAGCTGCGAAAAGCGAGGCGTTACACAAACATCAATCCACAATCACCATCCATGCGACACCCCTTTCAAAGGCGGAAGCACGAGGTGTGACCATGAAAGGTTCTCATTGCATACAAGTTAAATTTAAAGTTTACATCACAACAAACCTTAACTTACATCTTTAAACCCTAACCTTTCAAATTTTACACTTTACCCCCCCCCCCCCTGTATGTTGTAAACGGCCAAAACATGTGGTCCCCATGCCCACATGTTGTCTAAAGTTGTTGGCTCATGTGTTGATGGTTAAAAGGTTTATATGATGGAAAGAATGGTCATGAGGGAACATATAATCTTAACCTAACCTTATCATCCTACACTTTACCATTTCACCAAAAAAAAATCAAACTTCTATTTTCCTCCTCTCTAGCTCACGGCCACACACACCTCCACACAACCTCCATCTTTGCTCTATTTTCTAACTGATCCAAGGGTATACAAGGGTGCTAGAAGACCATCTAAGGAATCTCCAAGTGTTAGAAGTGGAAGGACCTTCTTATGGAGCTTTTAACCACCCATTTTTAATCATCTTCATCTTCACTTTATTCTTGCCACTTCCCTAGCCACAAAAGCTAGTAGTAAGCCTTCTAAACACTATTTTACTGTGACAACCCGTGATTTACGGCTCTTAATTACGTGATTAACAGGTGATTAACGCATTAATTAATAATGTTTACGGCGCAAATTAACTTAATTAGGCCCTTGGAGAGCCCAGGAACGTTTATTTGATTATACAGTGCGCGTGTGGTGATTTACGGGAAATATGCTGAACATGACGCGACAACGAACTGATACGGACTTCCCACGAATATTTTACGCTAAATTTAGCTCCGTAATGAAATTTTAGCAACTACAGTCGAAACCGGATTAGAAAACGGATTAACGACGGCAACGATACAATTTTTCGCGATTATTACCGTGACCGACGAACAGGCGCGCAAACAACGACTACCGACCGTATTTTTGTGTATTTTAATTTTTGACGTTAAACGGAGTTCAGGATTTGACAACGGGTCTCGTAGGAATTACGGGCCACTTACACACGAGATGGGCTTGTGGGCCCTGGGCCCAAGCCCAACACCCACAAGCCTAAACCTGCACATTACATACAAGATCTCTATAAAATCTTATGAAATCTTACAAAATCTATGCAAGATATTCTCAAAATCTTCCCAAGAGTTACATAATCTCTACAAGTCTCTTCAAGAGATCTTGATTCAAAGGTTAAAATATTTGACCTAAATGTAATACCTAAAAGACAATCAAAATTTTCCTCCTTACTCTATTTATACACCGTTAACACTCACCTTCAAAACCCAAATTCAAATGCAGACTATAAGTCTGTTATCTCCCCACTCGATCCACACATAAAACACCCATTTAGGGAATCAATCTCACTGATACATACATACAACATATGTTATCCACAAAACACAAACCAAATCCCACCATCTTCTTCTCTCCCGTGAAGAACCAGCCAACCACGGTGGTGGTGGCGGCGCACGGCGATCATCGGCAGGAGCGAGGGCGGAGGAGCACGGCGGTGGTCGGTCGAGCGTAAGGAGAAAGAAAGAAGAGAGAGACGAAGATGGTGTCGGCATCAGAACCGCCGTGTGCGGCGGCAGCGGTGGTGTCTCCGACGAACGGTAAACGCCCCCCCCCCCCTTCTGTCTTCTGCGTATCGGCAGCCACCACCAGATGGTGGTGGCGTGTGGCGGCTGAAACAGAGAGAAACGAAGAGAGAACCGATGGTCGGAGTCTCGGACCGCCGGTCGGTCCATTTACCCGGCGGTCGGTTCATTGATCCGTTGGTCCTTGTTCTTGACCGACGGTTCCTCCAATGATGAAGATGCCGATGATGATGAAAATGACAGTGGAGGTCCGCCTCTGGTTTCGGGTGGTCGCCGGCAAGACGTGGCGGTCGGAGACTTGGTCTGACGGATTTCACCGGTTCAGGAGTCTCGGATTAGACTATGCTCGGTTACTGTTCATCTCGGTTTTGTTTCGGGTCTCGGCTCAGATCGGGTTCGGTTCGGGCGGATTAGTCAACTTCTAAAACAGTACGGGTTGACTCGGTCAACTCAGCGAGTTGACTCGGTCAACTCAGCAAGTCAAAACAGGTCAACTGCGGTCAACATCTTCGGTCGGACGGCTCGGTTCGGTCAGACAACTAGGTTCAGTTGACTCGGTCAAACCAAGTCAACTCGGTCAAACCTGGTCAACTCAGTGACTCGGTCATCAACCCGACACGAAGACTTGGTAAATATTAGCGGCACTTTTATTTTGTTATTTTTCATAATATTAACATTACGTGAAAAACGAGCTCGAATCGATTATATATAGTTCACATCTCAAAATATTCGACCAGGGTTACATAAATATTGATTTCGTTGTTTGAATAATGATTGGTTTTGAAAAATAATGACAACTTGTGTTGTCGGGGCGTCCAAAAACAGAGGAAACTCTGCCCGTTTTTCGAGAAAACCCGTAAAACAAAACGAGTTTTATTATAAAAACGTGCTTTTCTTGTAAAACGACAACTATTGTTATAAGCGACATTTACAATATACAAATATAAAGTTTCCTTCGATAACAACTTACAACTTACGAGAACAACGTTACGCAAATTATTTTGACAACAAAAATAAATATAGTTATTATTATATTTACTTCAAACAAACTCGAATCCTTTATAAATAAATATAGTATATATATTTATTTCAAATATCACGCGACACGATTTCGCCTTATAAAATAAATATAGTTTTTATATTTATTTCAGATATCGTACGACACGAGTTCTTTTATGAAAAATAAATATAGTTATATATTTATTTTCAAATACAACTCGACGATTCCTTTGTAGAATAAATATAATTTTTTTTATATTTATTTCAAACGCCTAAACGGCATATACACCTAATTTGATAAATTTTCATACAAGACGCGATATATAATACAAGTTTATTATATATTACTTTCATACGGATATTCCTATATACACAAACGACTTTTCGGAACTTAACAAGTTTAACTTAATCATTTTTATTAAGTTAACAATTTACCGTTGAATCGTTCGATTCGGTAGAGCTCGATGACACGTAGTTTAGATACTGCGTTTATTTAGAAACTTATAAGATATTCCGTGTTAGGAATATTGTAGAATGCACGCTAGCGAGTCTCACCTTGGAAACGACATCACGAAGTCGTAAATTAGCGAGCTTTGCACAGGAATATTCAGGCGAGTTCATAACCCCCACTTTTCACTATTTTACATTTTTATAAATGTTTTCGGGGTGGAAAGTCATGCACATTTTGCAAAAACATACAAAGTTTTGAACTAACGCAAAACTCGTATTTCTAAATCATATTACGAAGGGATTTCGAGGAACACAAATGATTTACGAAAGGTTTATACTAAACATACCGGTTTTTACAAAAATAATTGCTTACTTTCGAAATGTGAATGATATTCGGCCAGGGTGACCGGGGATCTGGTCAGGGTGACCAGGAATCTGGTCAGGGTGTCCAGGGATTTATTTCATACATGGTATGCTTAGCTTAAGGAAGGGTACATTTGGATCATATGAGTGATAAGTCTATTTGAACATAACGTACGCTACCCATGCGCCCTATGGTTGGACCATGCGGTAAATATATTTTTACGCTACCCATGCGCCCTAAGGTTGGACCATGCGGTAAATACATTTTTACGCTACCCATGCGCCCTAAGGTTGGACCATGCGGTAAATACATTTTTACGCTACCCATGCGCCCTAAGGTTGGACCATGTGGTGATTATATCTTAGCATGCGCCCTAAGGTTGGACCATGTGGTTACACATTAACTGATCTCTTTATTTCCTTATTGCTACATACCAGGGATTTTATACTTACGAAACATACTTGTTCATACAAATTAACTACCATGTTTTATACAAATTCAAAAGTATTATGCGGGTATGGAGTCAAAGTCAGGGAGGGCATTGACGGTTATGCGAACATTACAAATACATGGTTTTATGAACTTACTGTGTTACAAACACAACGTTTCCATGTAACTTGACAAGAAAATGATTTTTAAATTCGTTTTCTCAATACTATTTCAAAAACCGGTTATTCCAAAGATTTATTTCAAACCTTTCACAACTCAAAAGATTTATTTCAAATCTTTTACAAACAAACTATGAACTCGCTCAACATTATGTTGATTTTTCTCGCATGTTCTTTCTCAGGTTACAGTTCTAAGACAAGGCACGGTTGGAATAGGAGAACCATTGGAGACACGAGTACTTAGTGGGCGTTCAATTTCTAGAAAGTCTTAGCTTATTTTGCTTCCGCTGTGCAATGAAGATACCAGTCCAGTCACGCCAGCTCTGATAATTTCGGGGTGTGACAGATTGGTATCAGAGCTATAGGTTACAGCGAATTAGGTTTCTGTTGTGATACCTAGGCTCTAACCTCACTTTTCTCTGGGACTTAGACTATTAAGACGTTGAATACATACAGAACGCCTAGTACTCGAATATGGTCTCCAACCGTTGCCGAAAAGCAAACAGTCAAAATTTTGTTTTCAAACATACGCTATTGTGATGTTTTATACACGGTACACAAAACGATTACATACAGTACACAAAAATCTGAGAGTTTAGGAAACATGTATCTAAGACCTTCGGAACAGGGATTTAGTCTAGGAGGCTGGGAGGCTAGTGGGACTAGGAGATTCAGTCTGGGAGGCTGGGAGGCTAGTGGGACTAGGAGATTCAGTCTGAGAGGCTGGGAGGCTAATGGGACTAGGAGATTCAGTCTGAGAGGCTGGGAGGATAGTCTAGTGGGACTAGGAGATTCAGTCTGGGAGGCTGGGAGGCTAGTGGGACTAGGAGATTCAGTCTGAGAGGCTGGGAGGCTAGTGGGACTAGGAGATTCAGTCTGAGAGGCTGGGAGGCTAGTGGGACTAGGAGATTCAGTCTGAGAGGCTGGGAGGATAGTCTAGTGGGACTATGAGATTCAGTCTGGGAGGCTGGGAGGATAGTCTAGTGGGACTAGGAGATTCAGTCTGGGAGGCTGGGAGGCTAGTAGGACTAGGAGGACTATTTGATTATATGATTGATTATTTGCGCATGTGTGTGTTTATTAAAGGTCATCACGTAGGAACCGCGAATATTAACTCGGGTACACACTATTATCCATATTGTCTATGATATTTTAACTTCCCGAGCAGGCAGCCTACGCATAACGAAACGCTAGTGCACGACAATACATGCAACTCAATCTTTACGTCAACGGATGTCGGAGTACATCACATTCTACGCGGCACACAACGCTAGTGCACAGGTATACGTGAAACTTAAGCTATACATCAACGGAGGTTGAAGTACGACACATACGACTATCGAGGCGAGGCCTTTGAGAAAGAACGATGACGCAATCTAACGACGGTGCTAGATCCCTGTCAGCAGGAGAACTAACGATCAGGAAACGACAACTTGTCACGCGATCCTGCAACGACACGAATCACGCCAGGGAGAAGACGATTGTCTCCGCATTCCCCCCCCCCCTACCTAACTAATGACAAGTACGATATGTCTGACATTCCATGGTAATGTCACCTAACAACCGGTCATCACACGCAACCCCAGGTAAAGTCCTCAAATTTCTTTTATTGAAATTTCGAATTTCCCATTTACTGAGTAGATTTTCGTATCTCTACTCCTCCTAATGGTCATTGTATCACGACCACCTCTCTACAAGTTACATACATGGTTTCCGTTGCGACCATGCCGAAAGTTGTCTTGCTGGTACATGTATTTATTGTCGCCTAGCGCCGAAATCAAGCTCAATTGTTTGAACTTGTCCATTACACATATTCACTTCAGAGCATCATATGATGTATTGGGAGCATCATATTCAAATTCGTTTTAACAAATGTTTCATTTGTTCCGAGTCGAAGTAAACTTGTTTGGCATTCGACTCCGTTAAATTGTTTGTTGATTCTGACACCATGTGATGGTGATTTTCATTAATTTGAAGCTTGCGCTAAACTCGTTTACGCACCTTATGCACGGAATATTTATTTATTGATTGTTTTCCCAATCCACTTCGATTTATTATATCAAAGCGGTCTTAATACAATAGTGTGTTAAGACAATGGTACACAAATTCATTTTTATATTCCGGTGTACCTACTAACGGTTCTTTCATTGTCGATCGAATGCTTTGCGACATTCATTGCTTCTTCACCTTCGATCGAAAACATTATTTCTTTGATGTTCAAATTTCAATTGAAAATTCTATGATGTCATTTGAAACAAACTTTCGGATTCACCTTATTACGCTTTCATTTGACTTCAAACACGGTGGATTTGTTTGATCACCGCTATTATTGAATTATTTGAATCACCTACGACACCTTGTGGTGTCAGTATAAACTTGTAGCTTGGGCTAATTATGATTGAGCGTTTTATGCAAAACACAGGTGATACTTGTTCAATCACCTCTATTATTAAATTGTTTCATTCATTGCGACACCTTGTGGCGTCGGTATGACTTGCAGCTTGCGCTGATCACGATCGAACGTTTCATGCAAACTATTACATTTGAGATTGTTGATTCTAAGTTCATCCAGTGGATGTTATTGCTTCTAGAACTCATTTACTTATTGTGAACGTTCATATGGAATTCGATTGGTCGAAGTTCCTGTTCATTGTTGGATCCTTGTTGACTTAGTCACACTAGTGACTGTATCTATACGACTTGTTTCCTTTGACATCGGTTTGCTGAAACACATTTATTGTAAACCATTGGGTTCTTATTGTTGAGGAATGTCATTGAATTCACATGATTCAAATAAGTCTTGTTTCGATTACGCGGTCATTCACTTGGTTATTATTCGGACTTACCTGCGAATAACACAATTCTGAGGGGATAACATAGTCTAAATTTCGAGGACGAAATTTCTGTAACAGGGGGAGAATGTGACAACCCGTGATTTACGGCTCTTAATTACGTGATTAACAGGTGATTAACGCATTAATTAATAATGTTTACGGCGCAAATTAACTTAATTAGGCCCTTGGAGAGCCCAGGAACGTTTATTTGATTATACAGTGCGCGTGTGGTGATTTACGGGAAATCTGCTGAACATGACGCGACAACGAACTGATACGGACTTCCCATGAATATTTTACGCTAAATTTAGCTCCGTAATGAAATTTTAGCAACTACAGTCGAAACCGGATTAGAAAACGGATTAAAGACGGCAACGATACAATTTTTTGCGATTATTACCGTGACCGACGAACAGGCGCGCAAACAACGACTACCGACCGTATTTTTGTGTATTTTAATTTTTGACGTTAAACGGAGTTCAGGATTTGACAACGGGTCTCGTAGGAATTACGGGCCACTTACACACGAGATGGGCTTGTGGGCCCTGGGCCCAAGCCCAACACCCACAAGCCTAAACCTGCACATTACATACAAGATCTCTATAAAATCTTATGAAATCTTACAAAATCTATGCAAGATATTCTCAAAATCTTCCCAAGATTTACATAATCTCTACAAGTCTCTTCAAGAGATCTTGATTCAAAGGTTAAAATATTTGACCTAAATGTAATACCTAAAAGACAATCAAAATTTTCCTCCTTACTCTATTTATACACTGTTAACACTCACCTTCAAAACCCAAATTCAAATGCAGACTATAAGTCTGTTATCTCCCCACTCGATCCATACATAAAACACCCATTTAGGGAATCAATCTCACTGATACACACATACAACATATGTTATCCACAAAACACAAACCAAATCCCACCATCTTCTTCTCTCCCGTGAAGAACCAGCCAACCACGGTGGTGGTGGTGGCGCACGGCGATCATCGGCAGGAGCGAGGGCGGAGGAGCACGGCGGTGGTCGGTCGAGCGTAAGGAGAAAGAAAGAAGAGAGAGACGAAGATGGTGTCGGCATCAGAACCGCCGTGTGCGGCGGCAGCGGTGGTGTCTCCGACGAACGGTAAACGCCCCCCCCCCCCCCTTCTGTCTTCTGCGTATCTGCAGCCACCACCAGATGGTGGTGGCGTGTGGCGGCTGAAACAGAGAGAAACGAAGAGAGAACCGATGGTCGGAGTCTCGGACCGCCGGTCGGTCCATTTACCCGGCGGTCGGTTCATTGATCCGTTGGTCCTTGTTCTTGACCGACGGTTCCTCCAATGATGAAGATGCCGATGATGATGAAGATGGCAGTGGAGGTCCGCCTCTGGTTTTGGGTGGTCGCCGGCAAGACGTGGCGGTCGGAGACTTGGTCCGACGGATTTCACCGGTTCAGGAGTCTCGGATTAGACTATGCTCGGTTACTGTTCATCTCGGTTTTGTTTCGGGTCTCGGCTCAGATCGGGTTCGGTTCGGGCGGATTAGTCAACTTCTAAAATAGTACGGGTTGACTCGGTCAACTCAGCGAGTTGACTCGGTCAACTCAGCAAGTCAAAACAGGTCAACTGCGGTCAACATCTTCGGTCGGACGGCTCGGTTCGGTCAGATAACTAGGTTCAGTTGACTCGGTCAAACCGAGACAACTCGGTCAAACCTGGTCAACTCAGTGACTCGGTCATCAACTCGACACGAAGACTTGGTAAATATTAGCGGCACTTTTATTTTGTTGTTTTTCATAATATTAACATTACGTGAAAAATGAGCTCGAATCGATTATATATAGTTCACATCTCAAAATATTCGACAAGGGTTACATAAATATTGATTTCGTTGTTTGAATATTGATTGGTTTTGAAAAATAATGACAACTTGTGTTGTCGGGGCGTCCAAAAACAGAGGAAACTCTGCCCGTTTTTCGAGAAAACCCGTAAAACAAAACGAGTTTTATTATAAAAACGTGCTTTTCTTGTAAAACGACAACTATTGTTATAAGCAACATTTACAATATACAAATATAAAGTTTCCTTCGATAACAACTTACAACTTACGAGAACAACGTTACGCAAATTATTTTGACAACAAAAATAAATATAGTTATTATTATATTTACTTCAAACAAACTCGAATCCTTTATAAATAAATATAGTATATATATTTATTTCAAATATCACGCGACACGATTTCGCCTTATAAAATAAATATAGTTTTTATATTTATTTCAGATATCGTACGACACGAGTTCTTTTATGAAAAATAAATATAGTTATATATTTATTTTCAAATACAACTCGACGATTCCTTTGTAGAATAAATATAATTTTTTTTATATTTATTTCAAACGCCTAAACGGCATATACACCTATTTTGATAAATTTTCATACAAGACGCGATATATAATACAAGTTTATTATATATTACTTTCATACGAATATTCCTATATACACAAACGACTTTTCGGAACTTAACAAGTTTAACTTAATCATTTTTATTAAGTTAACAATTTACCGTTGAATCGTTCGATTCGGTAGAGCTCGATGACACGTAGTTTAGATACTGCGTTTATTTAGAAACTTATAAGATATTCCGTGTTAGAATATTGTAGAATGCACGCTAGCGAGTCTCACCTTGGAAACGACATCACGAAGTCGTAAATTAGCGAGCTTTGCACAGGAATATTCAGGCGAGTTCATAACCCCCACTTTTCACTATTTTACATTTTTATAAATGTTTTCGGGGTGGAAAGTCATGCACATTTTGCAAAAACATACAAAGTTTTGAACTAACGCAAAACTCGTATTTCTAAATCATATTACGAAGGGATTTCGAGGAACACAAATGATTTACGAAAGGTTTATACTAAACATACCGGTTTTTACAAAAATAATTGCTTACTTTCGAAATGTGAATGATATTCGGCCAGGGTGACCGGGGATCTGGTCAGGGTGACCAGGAATCTGGTCAGGGTGACCAGGAATCTGGTCAGGGTGTCCAGGGATTTATTTCATACATGGTATGCTTAGCTTAAGGAAGGGTACATTTGGATCATATGAGTGATAAGTCTATTTGAACATAACGTACGCTACCCATGCGCCCTAAGGTTGGACCATGCGGTAAATATATTTTTACGCTACCCATGCGCCCTAAGGTTGGACCATGCGGTAAATACATTTTTACGCTACCCATGCGCCCTAAGGTTGGACCATGCGGTAAATACATTTTTACGCTACCCATGCGCCCTAAGGTTGGACCATGTGGTGATTATATCTTAGCATGCGCCCTAAGGTTGGACCATGTGGTTACACATTAACTGATCTCTTTATTTCCTTATTGCTACATACCAGGGATTTTATACTTACGAAACATACTTGTTCATACAAATTAACTACCATGTTTTATACAAATTCAAAAGTATTATGCGGGTATGGAGTCAAAGTCAGGGTGGGCATTGACGGTTATGCGAACATTACAAATACATGGTTTTATGAACATACTGTGTTACAAACACAACGTTTCCATGTAACTTGACAAGAAAATGATTTTTAAATTCGTTTTCTCAATACTATTTCAAAAACCGGTTATTCCAAAGATTTATTTCAAACCTTTCACAACTCAAAAGATTTATTTCAAATCTTTTACAAACAAACTATGAACTCGCTCAACATTATGTTGATTTTTCTCGCATGTTCTTTCTCAGGTTACAGTTCTAAGACAAGGCACGGTTGGAATAGGAGAACCATTGGAGACACGAGTACTTAGTGGGCGTTCAATTTCTAGAAAGTCTTAGCTTATTTTGCTTCCGCTGTGCAATGAAGATACCAGTCCAGTCACGCCAGCTCTGATAATTTCGGGGTGTGACATTTACTTCATGTTATTAGTATGTACAAGTTACACCATCAAGAAAGTTAAACTTTAAAAGATGAAGACATGAAGATCTAACACAATCTAAAGAAAAAGAAGAAATTTTAGTGTTGTTTGATGTACGTTATGAAGTTGTTATTAATCTTGTGTTTTTAGTTAGTTTCATCATGTGTAAGCTTGTTAGAAGCTTAGATCTAACAAGTTTAAGCATGGATCTTGAAAGATCCACGATGAAACTTGAAGATGAACTTGAAAGATCTTTAAAGTGAGTATGAAAATGGTTTATAAGTATGTTTTCATGATCTTGAAACCATTAAATCATGTGGATGAATTGTTTTGTGAAATAAAGTTTCTTCAAAGTTTACTAAGTTTACAAAGAAGCTTGAAATAAAGTAGATCTAAGTATTTTAAACATGGATCTAAAAGACTACATAATTTGTAAGAATATTCAAGTTCA
>JARYGA010010148.1:0-31530 GCA_030545235.1 Helianthus tuberosus
AACAACCGGGCATACAACTAAACATAAATAACAAAAGACGAATAAATATTTGTTCGTACAACCAAATTAAACCCAAAATACAACCAAACGAAACAGATAAATACTACTCCTAAGCCATTTCCTCGTCACTGTCATCAGAACCACTATCATCATAACATGTCAACTGCATCTGCGTGTCAGACGGGCCTGCCTGCGTGCCGGACGGGCCTGCCTGCGTGCCGGAAGGGCCTGCCTGCGTGCCGGACGGGCCGGCTTCCGAGCCGAACCCCGGATACACTCGTGGTTGTGGCGGGTCTCGAACCGGCAACCCCGCCTCGCTACGCCTAACAGCCTCGCTAGCCATCATCCACTCCATCATATCCTCCATCCGGTCCATCCGCCGATCCTGCAGCGCCAACCTCCCCATCACAGCCGTCTGACCCGCCACAAGCCTCTCGAGGAGACGCTGAGTGGACTGAGGCAACCTCACCGCATGATAGACGCGCCGAGGATGCTGTGGCGGCTCCTGCGGATGCCCCTACTCAACCTCAGGCTCGACGTCACCCTCTCCAATAGGCTCATCAACAACATGGGGCATATCCACCTCCGCAGCGTCCAGCAGATGTTGATGTACTAACGGCTGGGCTACGAAAATTTGTTCGTTCTCACCGACAAACCGAAAACCAATGCCCGGAAAGTTCACCGCCAAGTTCATCCCTCTCATCGTCCTAATACCCAAATACTCGAAATGGGCAGGCGGTGGCAACTCACCGATGAATGGAAAATACCGACCGCAATGCTGGGCAATACGCGTGATGAACGCCCCTCCGTGCAATCCGCCACGCTTCTGACGTCGGGAAAATGAGGCGAAATACTCCGCCAGGCAGCGATGGAGGGCGCACGGCGTCCCCGTGAATAAACAGTAAAGATAGAACATGTCGTTTTTCGTGACCCACTCGTTGCTTTTGCCACGCCCAGATATCGACGTGGCAATGCAACAGTGTATGTAGCGAACGAGTGGGTCAGTAATCAACGAGACACGGGCCTTATGACCGAAGGGTACATCACAGAGGGTGGGCCACCAAGCAAGCAACTGATCATCAGGCATAGATGTGATCGCTGTGGTATAAATATCCTGAACCAACTCCTCATCAGTGTAGAATCCGGTGGCCAAAGCAAACTGACGCAGCGACATATTATGTCGCTCCCCGAATAAACAGAAAGTTACCTCAGCAGGGGGTGGTTCCACCATTGGATCGTCCATATCTGAGTTAGGCTGCTCAGCAGGCCGTGGTCGATAGATAAACGTGGAGAGGAACTCCACCACCATAGGCCTATAAGAAGGCCCAGCCGCATAAAAAAACATACGATCCCACGGGTTATTTTCCCCGATTATACCCCGGGCCCTCTGCTCCTCGCCACACTCCCGTAACGCGTCCCAACACAACGCCCTCTGCTGCCTCACTCTCATACCCCGGAACTTGGCAAAACGTCTGTATTCTGTACTGCTCTGGGGGAAGTCTAAAAAATCGTACTACTCACAATTACCCCCGGCCATCGGATTGAATACCGGACCACCATTTGGTGCCTGTTGTTCCTCATCTGACGACATATCTGCAACAATTAAAAGTTAATATTTTGTCAAAATATTAATAAAATTTCGACAACCCACAAACGCCACAGCCAACCCACAACCACCACATCCAACCCACAACCACCGTCAAACCCTAACCCATAGATACAACCACCACCGTCCTAACCTCAACCACTCTAACAACCACCACCGTCCTAACCTAAACCACTCTAACAACCACCACCGTCAAACACCTCTACCGCCAAACACCACAACCAAAATATTTCAGAAAAAACAAAAAAAAAAAGACCCGTAAAAAAACAATAACAAAAAGGAAAGATGAAGATGTTACTAACCTCTTGTGAAAATTCGCACCGTATGGTTCGATACGGGATAGAAATGGTATACGGGAGAGAGTTGTGTGTGTTTTTGGTGTTTTGGTGTGTTTGTGTTTGAATTGATTTTGATCTAGTTTTCCCTCTTTAGTGAGCTGAAATATTGTTTGTGTCGGTATACACTCCTCATAAGCCAATACGTGGCTTATAGATTGCTTACCAGCAGCCGCTTATTGTGCTATGAGCGGCATATAGAGGCTGGTATACACCTCTCATTGCCCAATATGCTGCATATGATGCCTTTCTTTTAATAAAAATAGTGATGTAAATAAGTGTTTTTACATTATAAAACAATGTAATTAACATTTTTTATAAAATAAATGTTGCTTACACTATATTCAAAAGATAATAGAATGTAAATTAAAAAAAATAAAACATAATAATACGATTAAACAGTTTTACGTGTTACAACGAGAACCTACAACAAGTTAATAAAGTCTCTTCGAACACTTCTATTACTACGAAGTAACTTCTTACCCTCTGAAAGACGAGACATGTACATTGTCTCCCACTCCATAGCTTCAGTACTTCGATACATATTCCATAGTCCATTCGGTGGAGGCATCGGACCATCATCCGTTAACTTAACCATGATGAAATGGCCATCTTCCACATAGGCAATCGAAAGAACAGAATGGCCCTCCGCCGGACCATCAAACATGGGAAAGTATGTTTGACAAACACCATTGCTTAAATGTTGAACAACGACACCAAATTTTTTAGCCACCAACAATCCGGTGTATGGCAAGAACATCCAGCATGCCATTGGTGCAGGTTCCACGTGCAACCAGTTTATTGATCGATATACTGTAGTGTAAAATCCCGGATCAAAAGAGTCAAGAATAGGCCACCACCGGGCTTTGTTAATGAACATCTCATCCAGTAGCTCTTGGCGGACCCACATCCAAGCATTCTGGTCCAACCCCAAACCCATAGCCACCGATCGAAACCCACAGTTACCGTCAGGCTAGGCATCTTCCATTTGTGTTATGTATCTTCTATACATAGATGGAAGCCAGTCCTTAAAACGATCGATCATGTTTTTGTACCTGTAATTGGAAAATATATTGTGGAAAATCTTTATCAGGGAAAATGTATGTATGGAAATACGTAGGATATTATATAGGTCAATGATTGTTGACGTACCTATCCCCCACCAACAGTGGAAAATCTTCATCTATAATTTCAACTGTCTTTTTAGCCTTATTTTTCTTTGAACGACTGCGTTGCACTGCTGGCTTTTAAGTGTCCTCGTCCTTCTTTTGGCTTTTTCCTTTTGCTTCGGACCGGGTATCTTTACGTCTCGCAACCTCCTCCTTCTTTTTTGTTGTGCTTTAGAGGTTGGGCACCCCCGAGTATCTTGTTGTACCTCAGGCGGTTGATGGTCAGTCATACTTGGATTCACCACCTCCTTTATCTTCGACAACATACTTTTTAACACTATCGGTGGTTGCGCCTTCAGTTGTTGCATGACTCTGTCCATTTCCTCCGGAAGATTATTATCGTCTTCCTTAAGTTCTTCAGCATTGAAATCTAGTTTTGTCCAGAATTTGTCTACGGCGGCAAGAGGAATTTTGCAATCTGTATTTTAAAAACAATAGTTAGAAATGAGGGGGTGGGTATTCATATGAAGTAGAATAAGCGGTTGAAGCTTGTTTTTATTACTTGTATTTTCCCACCACTCCATCCGAGAAGCACATGGCAACCCACAACTCGTAAAAAGCACATGACCACAAGTCCCCCCTGCTGCGAGCAACGTACGTATCTTTTTCTTCTCCACAAGCAACAAATCTAATGCTTTCAGGGAAACATTACCACGTAGGTTATCAAAGAATGATATCATGTGGTCCCCCATTTTCAAGGACCAGCTATCCTGAAAAGTGAGGTTTATTTGTATACGTTGTGACTCTACAACTTTGTCAACAAGCCACACAAGTCTATGGAGTGAGCTGTTTGGCCCCTTAAGGTATCTCTTAAACTTAGCATGTTGGCTTTCAACTCTGTTGGTTGTATGTTGACCAAAGTTAGGGCTTGTGTTAGTCCAGGCTGAAACAAACTTTTCTTTATAGGGTAGTAGCCAAACAGTATACAAATAGTCCAAAACTCCTGAAAAAAAAACAGAATATAACGATTTGTAATATTTGTATTGTAACACCCCGACCAAAGGCTGAAACAAAATTTTTCTGATAAATTAACTATTTTTAAATAATTAATTAAACAAATAAAACTATGTAATTATTGGATTAAATTGGTTAAAAATCGAATTTTGGGAAAAATATCAATTTTATATTTTCGAACATCATTCTGATGTTAAAATAATTATATAAAAATTTTCAGGTTTTATAAAATTAGTTTACTATTTTTATTGAATTTAATAAGATTAAAACTAACTTAATTCATAATAATTAGATAAAACCGGAAATAATTATAGTTTATATTTTTAGTAAATCAGGTTTGATGTATATGAGTTTATATAAATGTTAGTTTTTATAAAAGTGATAAAAAAACGTAAAAATAAAATAAAAGGTGTGTGCCCGGTTGGATTTTAAGAAGTGTATAAAATAACTAATGTTAGGGTAACTATCAGCTCCTATACAGGAGGATCAACTGGTAAAGAAGGGGTGCTTTTACACGAGTGGTCCGGGTTCGATCCTTGCTAAGGGGCGGGTTATACAAGAAACCCCCCCTTTTTTGTTATTCTAATTAACGTAGTTAACTAAGTTAACTTTTTTTTAAAGTATAAAACAACTAATGTTAGGGTATCTATCAGCTCCTGTACAGGAGGATAAACTGGTAAAGAAGGGGTGCTTTTACACGAGTGGTCCAGGTTCGATCCTTGCTAAGGGGCGGGTTATACAAGAAACCCCCCTTTTTTGTTATTCTAATTAACTTAGTTAACTAAGTTAACTTTTTTTTAAAGTATAAAACAACTAATGTTAGGGTATCCATCAGCTCCTGTACAGGAGGATAAACTGGTAAAGAAGGGGTGCTTTTACACGAGTGGTCCAGGTTCGATCCTTGCTAAGGGGCGGGTTATACAAGAAACCCCCCTTTTTTGTTATTCTAATTAACCTAGTTAACTAAGTTAATTTTTTTTTAAAGGATTTCTTATTCAACATTTAACTTGGTTAAGATTTTAGAGTTAAAATAAGTTTCAAACAAGGCTATTTCAACCCTTATACTTTAGATTTCAATAATTACATTTTATGCCCAATACTTTGTACTTTTAAATAATGTCAAAATAACCCCTAGACTATAACTTTCAATAAATGACAGTTTAGTCCCTGGACTTGGTTTTAACCATTTTTTAAGCAAGTTTCAAACAACGACAAACAAGTCCCTCAACTTATAGTTTCATAAAATGTCAAAATAGGCCCCTATAGTTTGTAATATAATACGTACCTGATCTATGATCGTCAGTCAGTCGTGTAAATAGCCGCTCAAAGTTATAATTGTATAGCGTCTCAGTGGGAGAATTACACAATCGAGACCAAGAAAGCTTGAATATTTTCCATTCTTCAGCCGTTGCAAATTTTGCCTTGGTGTGTTTTAGAATATTTTGTGAGATGTGCCACCTACATAGCAATTTGGATGCTTTTGGGAATACTTTATCGCAAGCATTCATCAAAGCTTTATCGCAATCTGTTACTATCACGCGCGGTTCCATACCCTCTTCCAACAATCCTTTGAGCTTCTGTAGGACCCACAAGAAGTTATCATGTTTTTCTTTAGAGATAAAAGCATGAGCGACACAAAACGACTTGTGTGTCGATGTCACACCCACAATTTGAACAAACGAAAGTCTATACTCATTCGTTTTGTAAGTGGTATCAATCATCAACACATATGGGAAAGCACGCCACATATCGTACGAGTACCGATGAACAAAAAAAAACCTCCTCGACCGCATTTGTTTCGGGATTCACCCGGGTGTGGTAAACATACCTTCCTTCATGCAACATTTGCTCCAATATCTGCATTGGAGTCCGATCACCGTACATTTTAACTTTAATCTTTTTATCACGTTTTGTATGTCTCGTAGAATGCACACGCTCTGTGGGTTTTGTTTTCTTATGGTTAAATGTATGTTCGTAGGCTCCATGTTTTGAATATAAAGTCTCTCTACCAATGATTCTTCGTCTGGGGTCAACCTTCTCGCAAACGCGTGACCCTCGAGAAATACCGCAGGCTCATGGTTATGATCCTTTTGCTTCACCACTAAGCTCCAATTGCCACTACTTGCGTCTAGTTTCCCTATCATTTTAAAAGGACACCCAATCTTCTTGCTACCAGAACGCCGAACTGTTGCTTTACTTTTGCATGTGCCTCCACGGTCGCATTGCAACCATATCTTCACTGTCCTTGCTGACGAATCTTCACCTTTTGTTACCGTTCGTTGGGTCACAATGACGTAACCTTTCGCAATTTCTGTTTTGTAAGCCCAATTCTTTAACTCGTGAAGTGTCGCAAATACCTGAAACAACGGTAATTTAAAACTATGTTTAAAACTATATTTGTTTAAAATCTAATAAACCTTATACATAACGAATAACACGTAAACAAAATCAACTTTGTCTAAATTCTAATAGGCACCCTTCTAATAAACCTATACATAACGAATAACACGTATACAAAATCAAAATTGTCTAAAATTTAATAAACATTATACATAACGAATAACACGTAAGTGACGGTTATGTTATACCTTTCCTTGTTTTTTTGGGTCATTAGCACCATCGTCCCAGCCACCACCATCGTCCCAGCCACCACCATCGTCCCAGCCACCACCATCTTCCTCGTCTTGATCACTTTCCTCGAAGTGTGTAACACCTTTCTCGATTTCGTTCTTGTCTTCCTCGAAGTCAAAAGCACCTTCCTCGGACTTTTTCTTGCGTTGTTTTTCCTGATGGGAATGGTAAGTCCCGTATGTGTGTTGCGGATAGCTTTGAGCCACGTAAGATGGTCCCGCCTCCTCTACGACCTGAAACAACTTAATGGTTATACTAAAATAACCAAGACGACAATATGAATTTTTTACCTGGTTCAAATCAGGCATCACGGACCGCACACTCCCTTCCTGATGCGAATGGTAAGTTCCGGCGTGTTGCGGATAGCTTTGAGCCACGTAAGATGGTCCCGCCTCCTCTACGACCTGCAACAACTTAATGGTTAGACTTTAATAACCATAACGCCAATATGAATTTTTTACCTGGTTCAAATCAGGCACCACGGGCCGCACACTCCCTTAATCACAACGACGCACGGAAACCACCTCCTCCTCACCTCGATCAACGCCGGGTAACCAAACGCTTTCGAAGACGTATGACTCATTCGAAATTTCAAAAAAATATCCAAAGTCCCAATTTGACATCGTGATTCGAATCTAATTTAACCAGACCGTTTATTTGAAAATTTTTATCATTTTCATCACTTTTTTGGGATTTTTGAACATTTGTATTACATGAATCTCGTAAGCTTGGGGTAAAGGGAAAAAATTCGAAACAATACGCAGCGTATAGGGCCATGAGCGCGTATATGCAGATCACCTTTTCAGCCTTTTCAGTCTGAACTCCGCTATCTTGTCAGCAATATACCTTAAATTCAGATATTATAGTACTAATGAGCAGTGTATAAAGCAATGAGAGGCGTATAGGGTTTAATGCTCCAACTACCACCTTTCTAATACACCGCTCATAGGGCAATGAGGGTCGTATAACTTTACTTTTTCTGACATAATTAATGCACTCAACCCCTATACAACCCTCATTGCCTTATACGGGGCTGCTGGGGGGGGGGTGTCATTACTTTTGGGGGATGTACCAATACCCTCACTCTATTAAAAACAATCAATTTGTTTTTTCAATGTACAAATATGTACATACATCTGACCATGTTCAAAACAATCAAATTCTTCAAGGAACATATATGTACATTATAAAACCAAGTTCAAAACAATCAGATTGCTTCAATTTGTGTGTATATATATAAGGTGGAGTTCGGCAACCAAGTCCATTTTTCTTACAAAGTGTACAAAGTCATAAAAACCACAATTTCAGCCATAAAACACACACAAAACCTACAAATAACAGAGTGAAGATTACTAAAACACCTTATTCAAATCCTATGTAACGATACCGATAACGACCACCGAAAGATTAACATGGACCATTGTGACACCCTAGGCACATCCCACATCGGCCGTGGCCAGGAGAGATCCCTGGTTCATAAGTAATCAAATTCCTCTTAAATCACCAACGCGTTTTGGGCTTAATACTAGTGGATGAGAGAACTCCATAGTTAAGCGTGCTCAGGTAGGAGTAGTAGGGCAACTAAATACAAAGCCGTGAGTTCCTGGATGGGCAACCCATGGAGGGGTCGGATGTTACAGCTACCATCAGCTGACTAGATTCCCCACGGCCATGGGTTATAGTCTAGTATCGCCACTACATTTAGACTGGCTCATTGTTGGCTTCAGTCTCATATTTTGTTCAGTACATTTACAGCAGTTACATATTCAGTTGCTTGTGTGGTTGTATCATTTGGTTACATGTTGTGTACATTTGTTCACTTAATTACCATTTGAGTTGCATGTTATTAATTACTCATTTCAAAACAAGTAAACAAAAACCATTTTTCATTAAAACCGTTTTGATTTGCTCACCAACTTTTGTTGACCAAAAAATCATTTTTCCAAATGATACATGTAAACATGTTTAAAGATTGGATGATGACATTTAGGGAAGATGCCTTACAGAAATAAACCGGATTTATGTTGTATTACAATCATTGTTTGTACTTGTGAGTTATCAAATTAAATCATTTAATATTTCAACTTTTAATGATGTTGTCATAAGCTATGAGCAATCGGATTATGCCCCAGTCACCTATTGCGCTGCGGGTCGGGGTGTGACATATATGACACGTGATAAATGTGTAAAAAAAGTGGGTTACGTAACTAGAGTGTGTAGTGAGAGATTATATAGATAGGTGGTTATATATGTATGTATATACTGTATATATATGTTTGTGTGAGAGAAAGTCCCCTATACCGCCGCTATGTATATCACCCCTTCAATTAATCCCCTCATAGCGCCCCAAGAGTCTGGGACGGTGTTCTGAACGCCATGAGACACTATGGGTTACATAACCCCTTTATCACGCTCAACTACACAAGCGTTTATAACTTTACTAGGTTTTTACCTGGGATTGCTTCTCGGGCTCGGGAAAGTTATTTAGATTAATTAATTACCATTGGTTATTAATACGACCGCATTACATCAACCATCTTATACTGTTATTAATACGACCAAAAGTCAATCAGATGTTGACCAAAAGTAAAACGGAGTATATTGTTTTTAGTTCACAACTCCACATTGTTTCCGTTAGACATGGAGCTAATAATTTACATGTACATATATAGTTTTAGAATCACAACTTCAAAACTAAACAAACAAGTCTAGTGTCAGTTTCGAAAAGCAAACAACTACAACCCGAAAATTTAGTTCAATGTATGCTTCTGCATTTGCCTTCTTCAAACCACAAACATTCATCCGAACATAAAAAACTTTTTACCTTTCACAAAGTTAAGTGTAAATGCTTGACCTGAAACCATGCCTTTATCTCTCACAAACTTTCTCATTCCTTGCAGATAATATCTTGGTTGACCTCGAGATGAACCTATAGCAGCTTGAATATTCCAAACATCACCTGCCACATCCACAATCTTCAAACCCATCTTACGATTCAGTCCAAGATCTTCAGCCTGTTTTTTAAAAAGGTGCTATAACAAACAACGAACAATTCAATAAACAAAGAATTAACACATCTTTAAAATCTGACTAAAGTATTATATATTAGTAAACTCATCATCACAAACTTACAAAATGACCGTCCACACGGAAAGAAAGAGGTACGATCTGATCATCTTCATTCCCAACAACCATACCACTATTATTGACATCAACGACGTCCTGTACAGCTTCACTATCTGAACTCAACACAATCTCTTCTATCACCTTTTGTTTAACAACAGCACAAACCTCAGGTGGAAGCACTAAATCACAGGTAGCACAATTGAAAACCGTGATATGAAAAGTCTGAAGATCTATCATCTCAAAGACAATGAGATGATCAGCAGTTAATGACAAGTCATTCTTTATCTCCTTCCATCCGGTAATTATGTAAAGTTCAGTGTTGATATCTTCCACCCCTACAGACCAGTTCTTGTTTTCAGATCCTTTAATAACGACCGGATATGAAGGAATAGTGTTTAACATCTTGTGATGAACAAAAGAACGATTAATACTCTACAATCAGAATAAAACACATTATATAGTACATTAGTAAAAATATATCAGAAAATTAAGTAAAAAAATAAAACACAACAAATAAACAATTGTATCTCCAATAAAATTACATGATGAATAATATTCCAAGTTACATACCACAAAATCTTCGTTACCAGATGGTTTGTAGTAAAACTCTTCACAAGGAGAAAGAGCAATGTCTTGATAAAAATACAATATTCTGAAACTTTGTAAAGCTTCTTCATAATGAAATATCAACCATGAATCTGAAGGTATTTTCAAACTGTCTACCAGTTGACACCAACCATTATAAAAATAATATCTGCCATTGCTTAGGGGATAGATCTTGACTTTAAAAACATTTCCAGCTGTGGTTCGGATATTTGTATTTCCAATTGGATAATTAAACTGTTGAATCCAATTTTGATACTGTTTTGGCAAAATCTAAGCATAAATAAAAGAAACACTTTTATTGCTAATTATCATACCAAAAAATTAAAATTAAGTGTTAAACTAAGATCGGATAAAACTACTAACCAAACATTTCCTTTTACTGCTTTGAAGGTAACACGAAAATCCATAAATCATTCTCACATAAAACTGTAACAGTATCAATCATATATAATCAAAATTAATAACATTAAGAAACAAATGAATACAATGCATTAAGGTATGCAATACATCTAAATAAAAGATGATACAACTAATATATATCAAAATAACAATAGACAACATCAAAAATGTGAGAATACATGTAATTTCTTATCATATCGAAATATATATATATTTTTACATCAAATCATATAATTAAAACTTAAAACCTACTTTTCCGATTAAGTATCACAAATATACAAGAACGATCAACAGCTGTATAAATTGTATAGAAAAACAGGATAGTGACTTGTGTCTATTCAAAAGAAAAACTTAAAAACAGTATACCAAGTACTAATCAAAATAAATTCAACTTTTTTAAATACACATGAGAATACATCAGATGGTATATCATAAATCAGAATAAGATAAATACATGAGCAAAGTGAAATCCAATAAAATCAACAATAGATAACACAAATGGTAGATACAGGAAATGCAGATCACTTTTTTTAGAAACATATATGTCTCATGCATAATAACTACATATTAATCGGATATTCAAAAAAATTAGGACTATCAAAAATTGTTCAAGTATAAGCCGCAACAATAAACGCAATCATAACCAACAATGGATTGAAAAAAAAAACAGGGACATACATGAATACACTACCGTCGACTACAACTTCTTCATTTAAATAGCAAGAACCATAATCGCCCAAAGAATTCATAACTAAAAGAATAAACATAAAAAATACAAAACAAATCAGATTATTTAACAATACCTTTATTATTATTATACAAGATGATATTGATGAAGATCGGAAGAAATCGAAGAAGATGACAGATTTTGTTGGAGAAAGTGTAGAAAGAAACGTGGAGAGAGAAATGAACCGAGATTTTCTGAGGATCTTTAAAATGTTAGAAGTTTAAAAATATCCCATGTAACCGGGTCGGATAATCCCATTTTTTCGTCAACTTCTGTTTGACTTTTGGTCAACCGCTGTTTGAGTTTTGGTCAACATCTCATTTAGTATTCAACAGAAATTTGGATAAGTCAATCAGTGGTTTGAAAATCTGTTTGACTTTTAGTCAACAGATGCATGGAAACCCATGTTAGATTGAACAGTGTTTTGAACAGATATTTAAACATCTGTTTAGACCTAAACAGATGTTGGGGCTTAAACAAATGTTTGGCATTCTATATCAGTTGTTTGGACTTAAACAGATGTTTGGATTTAAACAGATGTTTGGCCATAAACAGAATTTGCCAATAAAGATATGTTTGGCCTTAAACAAATGTTTGAAGTTAAACAGATGTTTGCTCATAAAGAGATATTTGGCCACAAACCAAAACATCTGCTTGAGGTCAACATCTGTTTCACTATTCGCCAACATCTGTTCGACTTTTGGTCAACATCTGTTAAAATATAAACACTGTTAACATAAATTACAAATAATTAGCTAATAGACGGCACACAATTAGCAACTTAAATCATCAAGACCCTTAACAATTTGACCATATGATTTAATCATGTGTTTTATATTAGATGGGTCAACTGAAAAAGAAAATTCACTAAAAGGATAACAAATTAAACAGCTCAAAAAAAAAGCTCAAAGAGTATTTTACTACAAAACAGGATTAACAAACAATGCCAATAGTGAAGTCAACCATGTTTCTTTCACCTTTGACTTTCAAAGTCAATTCAGTTACTTACCAAATTCACAAATACATAAAATTTCTTATATAACTGTAAACATTACCACACCTAGTAATCTTAACTCTGCTATAAACTGTAAAACACAAACCCAAATATCACATTTCCATTGTGAATCTTTATTGCCTCATCAAAAATTCCCTGACTTGCCCTTTGAATTGTAATTCAAAGTCCAACGAATCTGTATTAGGATCTCCTGATTTGTAGCTTTTTTGGCATAGCTGGAACCACTGCTTCAGGGTAAACAGGCTTTTGGGGAACATTAGGATCTTTCTTTCTTAATTCTTCCAACTTTTTGTAAGAGAAAAACACTTTATCCTCTTTCCACCTTGACACTTGGTTCTTTGACCCAAAATTAGCTGTTATTAACTCTTCTTTCATTCTCTTCAGCTGCAGAGACCTATCTGGTACATTTTTCTTAAACTTTGCCCAGATAGGAAGAGTCTGCTTCACCTTCTTTTTGATCAAATCTTGAATTCTGGTTGTTTCACTTTCTAGCTCACTGATGGTCCATTCTTTGTACTTGTACTTTTCTCCCTTGTATGTTTTGTAAGTCATGATATAGTCAATATAATCTTTCCTCAAAGTTTCATCAGCTCTTTCTGATAAATTTTGACAGAGATCTTTTGAAAACTGCTCCAAAATTTTCACTTGGGTTAGCAAATGTTGGTAAAATGTTTGAATCTCTCTGTCAGATTTTCCTTGTGTATTTCTTTTGGAGATATCCTCTGCTTGTTCAGCCTTTAACTTCAAGTATTCATTAATGTTATTAGGCCTTGGATATCCTTCAACAGATGGCAAGTTCCTTTTAGCAGGGTCATCTTCAGAGTAGAAGGACCTGATCTCCTCTCTAACTGCTTCCAGTTCTAATGGATACAGGACTCCCGCAGGAAGAATGGAAGTGTTTGAATTTGAAACTTGTGCTAAAGAGAATGGGACAGCATTGGGAATGGTAACAAGGGACAATGGTTGGGTGGATGTTTGCGGTGTTGAAGGATCAACATTCAGAATTATCCTTCTCCTTTTATGTTTTGGAGTGGTTGGTGGTGTTTTGGTGCGTTGAGTGGTAGTGATTTGAGTGGTAGATGGTTGACTAACAGTTGTTGAAACAACTGGTGTTTCAACCACTGTTACCATTACAACAGATGATGTGTCACCTGAAGTATTTTCCTTTTTGGCAGGTGGTGTTGGTAGTAATGAGGATGTTTTTGATGGTAATGGGATTTGTGGTAAGGCAGTGGATTGAATTTGTGTTGAAGTGGTGCAAATTGTTGGTGTAACATATGTTGAAACAACTGAAGTATCTACAGCTGTCGATACAACAGATGTTTTAACATCTGCTCGTTTAGAGGTTTGATGTGTGGAGCTTTTGGGAGGTGTGGATTTGGATTCCTTCACTTTTCTAGTGGGCTGTTTTCTTTTAGGCTCAGGATTTTCTTCATTCTTGGCCTCAGAAACACCCTGCTCATCCTTCTCCATACAAACTCTTTTCTCCTGTTCCCACCTTGCTTTATCCTTTGCCTCCATATCCCTTTTTACCGTTCCTTTTGCATCAGAAATGGCATTTGTGGTTACATCAACCTTTTTAGTACCATCTGGCTTAGGTATCTCTGCAAGCATAGTGGATTTGTCTGGTGCAATGTACAAACCATCTTCATATCCCTTTTTCTTTAGCTGCTTCATTTTCTCACACTTTTTGGCATCAGCTGGTGGTGGGTTGTCCACAAAGATGATAGTAGGAGGAGCAGAACCAGTGGTTTTCAGCGAGTGGGCCTTCAATGCCTTTATGTCTGCTTGTGTATCCATAAACCTAGCTTCCATCATATTTCTGATCTTTTGAATCTGTATTTCATGTTGATGATCAGAATATGCCCTTTGTTGGTAAAGCACAGGTTGAAATAAACTCCAAAGCTCAATGGGAGTAGGAGCAGATGATGGAGCAGATGTTGTATCTGGTGCTGCAGTGGGTGTTGCCTTTTGGGCTTGTAACAACTGTTGGAGCATTGACTTAATATCTGCAACAGAAGTTTCCAATTTCTTAACCCTCTCCCTCAATTCCTTGTACATTAAACCATCACCCAAGTTAATGGGATCATCTGATTTCCCACTGGCAGTGGTTGTATCAGCAGTTGACTTAGGGAAAGTTTCCCAAAAGTCATCCACAGATGCCCCTTTTTCTTGGTACTGGGGACTTCTTTCCTCAGCAATTGGAATCCTTTTAATAGAACCAGGGGTTGGAACAAAGACAGCAGCGGATATCACAGTTGCTGGAGAGGAAATTGCCTTCAGAGGAGTCTTATTGATGAAACAACTGGCCAGGTGTAGATCAGTGGATCCAACACCTGTAGTTGCTGCTCCAATTGAACTACTGACAGGAAGTACTTGTATTTCCTGCAGTGTAACCTCCTCAGTTGTTGGTGCGTTATCAATGATTGAGACACCAGACCCAATCACTTGTTGAGGTATATCCTCATTAACAGGTGTTTGAGAAGAACTGGTTTGTGTCCGGGCTAAATCAACTGCATCCAACAAAAGTTTTGTTTCTGGGGGGATTTGAGAAGTGAGGATAGATGTAGAAAGCGAATTTGCCCCGGGCAGTGGGCTGTGGATGATGGAATCAAGTGATTGCAGAGCATCATAATTTGGTGTCCCTGTTATTACAACATGCTCTTTTTTAGAAGAAGCAGGAGGAGTTTGAGGCTCAGGTTGAGATCTTTCTTCCAACTGCTGTGAGGTAGTAGCAGCAGTGGTTATTGGTGACTTTTGTGCTGTCACTCGTAGTTGGTCTGGGATTTCATCTTCCAGAGTTACCTTTGTTTTGGGTTTGGGGGGCTTTTGTGATTTTTTCTGTTTTGGTCTTTTGGTGGTTTTAGGTGGGGGTTTAACAACAGTTGTTTTATTGCTATCATCACCTTGAGCAGTGGGCTCAACAGCGGGTGCCTGAGGAGCAGTGGTAGCTGCTGAAGTCTGCTCAGGAACCTCTGCTTGTGTTTTGGAAAGTTTTGACATCCTTATAAAGGTTTCAGTAGTGAGGCTCTTAATTGAAAAATGATTACCCTGGATAAGCACATGGGCATTATCTTCTGAAAATTTCTTTTTAAAATAGTAACTTAAAAACCTTGGAAAGAGCAAAAACGCCTTTTTATTAACATTTCTAACAAGATAATTGAAGATTACCTGGGAATAGTTAAAATTTTCACCATGTAATATAGCATAACCTAGATATTGAATCTTCAATGGGATTTCATTGAAAGCAGTGGTCTTGTTTGAGACACACATCAGTAGGGTATGAAACAAAAACCTTGTGGCAGGAGGAAAACTGCCTTTTTCTAAAGTGTCTTTTTTTATTTCCTCTTCATAACCCATTTGAATGAAAAACGTTTGATACCCTTCTTTAGGGAAAGATGTTTTACCTTTAAGATCATCGAGTTCAAAAACTTCCGAAATGGTTTGAGGTGTTATTGTGACTGGAACGTCCTTTATAGAAGAATTGATGGCTAAGGGCTTTTTATCCTTAGTTTCCAACTTAGCATTTTTCCAGAATTCTTGCTGGGTATCCATGTAGATCGGAGCATCATAAGTCAACAAAGTTCTGTACTTTGAAGAAGACAGAACATCAATGATGGAATTGAAGGTTTTGGTGTGACTGGGTTTTTCAAGTAGACCTAAGTAGTTATGTGTGGATTTGCGTGGGAGAGACATCGTGATTTGATTATGATTGCGAGAGGAAGAAGACGATGAAGAGGATGAGTGATTTTGAGAGAAATGGATGATAACTGCTTTTAGAAAAGAATTTAGAATTCGATTCGACAGTAAAAACACTGTTTGGGGGTTTTGATCAGGGTTTTTTTATTTTTTTTTGGTGAAATAGTGAATGCTGACGTGCCATCGGTTACTAATAGATCTTACCGCTATGTACTGTCCACGTGCCAACCTCTGATGATAATGGAGGACAGTTGGTAGGAAACCACTGATGGAACAATAACAGTGGTTTGCAACAGTCACAAATGAGAACAGTGAGTAAGTTTTTGCTAGCAGTGGATAGCCATCAGTGTGTTAAAACACTGATTTTATACAACAGTTTATTTTATTTTTTATTTTAACTTTAATTTTTATCACCAAAACAATATTCGAGGAACTCTTATCTCTGGAATGTAACGATTAGATAATATAGTTAACCTATCATTGTAATTCTAGTATTCAGTTAATAATATCATTCTATAATTAATTAACCACATCAAGAATAAAAATGTGAGCAGTGGATGATTTTTAAAAAAACCAATGATTGTAAATTTCAGTGCATGTCAACAATAAAAGAGGAGCAGTGACTATTTTTTAACTATCAGTGGATACCCAACAAAATGTAACATAGATGTTTGGTCAGTCAATGGTCAACAGTTTTTTATGAAGAAACAGAGGATAGCCTTCAGCAGTGTATAACATTTAACAATCACATGTTTGCGCTTAAACAAATGCTTGACATTAAAAACTGTTTGCAAGAAAAGACCAATTTGAAGAATACTATACCCAAACAATCAAAATGAGGAGCTTAATAATCATTCAAGTGTACTTCACTTTTATTCAGTGGATGTCAACCTCCAAAATGTGAGCAGTAGTTGTTTTTTATCTAACAGTGGATAGATATTGATTTAATTTGCAACAAATAGTCATCAAGAATATTTTTTATTTTGTAATTTAACTTGCCATTTTATCATTAAAACAATGTTTTAAATTAAATACTGTTAAACATCTAATCTGGACATAAACAAAATTTTGAAATTAAATAAATATTCGACCTGAAACATCTGTTTGAACATAAACAGATGTTTGAAATTAAATAAATACTGTTAACATAAACAGAGATATAATATTAATAGTTTGGACATATAAATACTGTTAACAAAAACAAAGATAGAATATCTACTGCTGATGATGAACCACTTTTGTTGTTGGGCAATGGTTAATCTTTGAGTTTGTATAGGTTTGTCTCGAGAGATAAACTATAGAGAACCAATGTTTGTCCTAAACACTGTTACATAAGAAAAACTGATACATAAATATTAAAGTTGAATCCGCTGTAGAAGCTGTTATAACTACACCATAAGTGCTAGTCTTTAACAGGACTTTGCCTTCAACAGTGCATAGCCCTCATGAGACAATAAGCCCATCAGTCTTTATATGGAGCAGGAATTAATTATAACAGTCCTTAGCATGATCAGCTGTTATAACCACACCACCCTTTCAGAGTTGGACAATTAAACAAATCCTTGACACTATTAATCCTCTGTTGACTTACCAAACAGATCTTAAGACACAATTCAACATCAACGTAATCTAAATATTACTGAAACAAAAAATAATAAATAAAAATAAAACACAACAAAGATTCATAAAATTATATTTAATCATTTATTCAGGACCTTAAAACTAAAAGTCCAACAATTACATGACATACTGAACAATATTCAAGTTCAAATCTAAGAATAACAGCAAGAACTAATAAACTTTAGTTTCCACTACATCTATTACTGAACCTCTTGATGTATGTCCTTTAGCATCGCCATAAACTGCACGTCTCTATCACCACACTCCATATTACTGACAACACAAATAAGAATAAGAAACTAATCTAAAATTCAAACGTGTCTTTTTCATTTTTATTGCACATCTGAGTTTTCACGAGCTTTGGACGAATGTATACTTTCTTTAAAAGAAGAAAATCTTCCTGGAGCAAGAAAACGTGACTTTGGATTTAACGGAAATAAAAAAAAATGGCACATGTAACTTTAAAGTTGCATCTCTGCCATCAAAAAAGGTAACACATGCAACTTTTCACGATGTTGCAACAATTATACTGCAGCATCGATGTTGAAAGGTTGATGTGGGATGCGAATTTACATTGAAACAACGATGTTGGAACAATGATACAGGAACGATAACATGTAAACATTATCAACAAACATTCGAACACATAAGTGTAATGGGAAATTAGCTGCTAAATCACAAGAAAGATGCATTTGAGAGAGAAAGATACGGTCACATATATGAGCGAGTGAGATTTGAATGTGAAACCAGATAATTGTATCTTATTTATAGAATAATAAAAATATATATGGTTTGAAATTTGAATTTCAAAATTACTAATATTAATTAGTAATTACTGATTTGATTTGAAAGCAATTGTTATGATGTTTTTTGGGAATTGAAATATGCAAAGTAGGAAAAAAAAAGAGAACGTGAATTTTAAATTACCTTTTACATATTTTTTATTTCAAAATTTCAAAATTACTGAGAGATAATAACCGTCAGTTTGAAATTCTAGTTTTGCATATTTTAAATTACCTTTTAGATTAGATTTGCAACAAATAGTCAAAAAGTATTTTTTTTTATTTTTTAATTTAACATTAAGGATAAAAATATATATGGTTTGAATTTTGAATTTCAAAATTACTGATATTATTAGTAATTACTGATTTGATTTGACCGCAATTGTGATGATGTTTATTGGGAACTGATGTTTATTGGGAACTGAAAGGTAAGTAATGTATATCTTTATATCCCTCCTTATTAAAGTAAATAAATATTACTAATCATATGCAAAGTAGGAAAAAAAAAAGAGAGAACGTCAATTCTAAATTACCATCTTGCATAAATTTAATTTGAAATTCATATTTTGCATATTTTAAAAGTACAAAGCTGAAGAAATTACCATTAATTAGTGATTTGATTTGCAACAAATACCCATCAAGTATTTTTTTTTAATTTAACATTAAATTTCATCAGGAAAACAATATTGGAGGAACTCTTATCTCATTGCAATGTAACGATTAGGTAAAATGGTAATTTCATTTTAATTCTAGTTTTTATTTGATAATTTCAATATATCACTAATTAACACCATGGATGGTAAATATCAATGGATGTCAAGAATAAAAAAGTGACCAGTGGCTATTTTTTCCTATCAGTAGATACCGAACGTCAATTGTCATTATGACTTTTCTGTAATTACTGATATTATCAGTAATTACTGATGATGATTTGAAAGCAACTGTCATTGTCATGATGACTTTTCTAATTTTTAAACCGTGAGTTTGAAATTCACATTTTGCATGTTTTAAATGTCCAAAGCTCAAGAAATTAGCATTAATTACTGATTTGATTTCCAACAAATAGTTATAAAGAATTTTTTAAATTGTATGATCAAAACAATGTTGGAGGAAATCTTACCTCATTGGTATGTAAAGATGAGGTAAAATGGTAATATCATTGTAATTCTAGTTTTTATTTGATAATTTCAATCTATCACTAATTAACACCATCAATAACAAAAAAGTGAGCAGTGGCTGTTTTTTAGGAAAACCACTGTTGGGTCAAACAAATTTTACAACAGGACCAATACTCAAATAGATGTTGACCTTAAACAGATGTTTGGTTTAGAGCCAAACATCTGTTAAACCACAAACATTTGTTTAACCCTGAACAGATGTTTAAGTTAATAACATCTACTGTTCAACCTAACAGGCGTTTCCATTAATTATTGACCAAACTGCACACAGATGTTAAAACCACTGTTTGTTATTGTACTTCTTTACAAAATTACATAGAATTCAAGAAAACGAAACAAACACTTAAAGAACTATAATTTAACACATAATCTAATCGGGCAAAGCAATCTATTATCTAAGAATTCACTGATTCTTACAACATGAAACAAACTCATAATGAAATACTAAAGTCACATAAGAACCACTGATAATTAAATACTAAATTTGAATCCGTTGTAGATGCTGAACCACTGCAGATACTAAACAGTCGTTTTCCTTTGATTAATCAAACTCTAGGTACATAAAGTGCAAACAGTCGTTTTCCTGAACAGATGTTTAAGTTAATAACATCTACTGTTCAACCTAACAGGGGTTTCCATTAACTATTGACCAAATTGCAAACAGATGTTAAAACCACTGTTTGTTATTGTACTTCTTTACAAAATTACATAGAATTCAAGAAAACGAAACAATCACTTAAAGAAGTATAATTTAACACATAATCTAATCCGACAAAGCAATCTATTATCTGAGAATTCACTGATCCTTACAACATGAAACAAACTCATAATGAAATACTAAAGTTACATAAGAACCACTGATAATTAAATACTAAATTTGAATCCGTTGTAGATGCTGAACCACTGCTGATACTAAACAGTCGTTTTCCTTTGATTAATCAAACTCTAGGTACATAAAGTGCAAACAGTCATTTTCCTGAACATATGTTTAAGTTAATAACATCTACTGTTCAACCTAACAGGGGTTTCCATTAACTATTGACCAAATTGCAAACAGATGGTAAAACCACTGTTTGTTATTGTACTTCTTTACAAAATTACATAGAATTCAAGAAAATGAAACAATCACTTAAAGAACTATAATTTAACACATAATCTAATCCGGCAAAGCAATCTATTATCTGAGAATTCACTGATTCTTACAACATGAAACAAACTCATAATGAAATACTAAAGTTACACAAGAACCACTGATAATTAAATACTAAATTTGAATCCGTTGTAGATGCTGAACCACTGCTGATACTAAACAGTCGTTTTCCTTTGATTAATCAAACTCTAGGTACATAAAGTGGTTGTCTTTAACAGGACCTTGTCTTCAACAGTGGATAGGCCTCATCAGTCTTTGTTCATAAAGAGCTCCTTTAAAACAAACTTTATGCTTCTTTTAATACAAAAAAGGTAGGAAACACCATTACTCTAGACTCTCTAGTAACATAAAATCTTATCTTACAACAATAGCAGATCCTTTCTTGCGTTTAGTAGGAACTACTGTGGGTTCTCCATCATCATCTTCTGCACAAGTGAATTATAATCATCATCATCATTTAGACATAAGCAAGTAAACTATAAATTTAATAATCTTTCTTTGTGTTTAATTAAACTTTATGCTTCTTTGAATACAAACCTATAATAACCCGCAACAGATTGTATGAATTTCAAACAACTGTGATTAGACTGAAATATAAACCGAGAATTAGAGTATATCACTTCAAAATAAAAAACTCAAAATTGAAAATCAGAGTAGCAAAAAACACATACTTTAAACGATGTTGGAACAATAATACTGGAAAACTACCGTGGAACAATCATCATCATTGTATGAGAATACCCTTAATTTATGGAACCTGTAGAATGAAATGCTCCACTGTTGGGTTATTAACTTTCAACCTCACTTTCCCTAAATTCATCAAATCTAATTTTCAACAGGATGTAGTACAATTATTACCTTAATTAAGATATCTTCAACTGCAAACAACAATAGCAAACAACATCAAACAACAATAGCAAACAACATCAAACAACAATAGCAAACAACATCAAACAATAATAGCAAACACCTGATGTTGAATCCACTGGAGATGCTGAACCACTGCTGTTACAAACAAATAATACCAATGAAACTCTAATTTCAGAAAGAATAATGGCTGAACATACTCAAACATCAACAATCAACAGATGTTATACTCATATCATCACCATCTAGAAAAAAACGCTAATTTCAAAACATATTCAAACATACCAGCTTATGGCAGTTCTCTTATCCGCAGCTAAGCGGATTTCAACTTTGATGACAACAACCCTGGAACCATATGATTAGATTACGAGTAGAAATTAGGATTAGTGTAAATAAGAGGAAATCATGAAAGTATTTCAACTAAAAAAAAGAACAAACCTTTTGATGAAGTAATCGATGAACAAAAGAAGATTTTATGGTGGCGTCTGAAGAAGATTAAGGTTTGGATGGAAAGAATTATCTCAATAATTTGCAGGGTTTGTGAAATTTGAATTTGAATCGGCTGAATATAGAGAGAGAAAGAACCCAAGGTTTGTAAACAAAGATTAGAAGTGAGAAGAGAGATTATATAAGGAAAATGGGATGACACTGTTGGGCGGGAAAAGAGAACTGAGGATGCCCTAATCAAGTGACACGTGGCCCAAATAACTTTCATTTATTATATATAATAGATTAGTTGGAAATGAGTTCGACACCTGCTTTTTGTTCTTTTTGGTGCATATTTTTTTTATCAATATTTTTGTGCTATTCAAATAAGAAAAGGCTTTTGTAATTGATACAATAACTAATGATTTATAATTGTTTTTCTTTTACTTTATTACTGATATTTTATTAATGTTTTCTTTTCTTTTTAGCTTTTAACTTTTTTTTATTATATTATCATGAACAATTTTATTTGCTATTTTATTATAATAATTACTTTTAACCATGTTATGTTTTTCATTTATAACTTTTATTGGAAACGAATTTGTATTTGCACTAGAGTATTATTCAGTATCCGTAAGCTATCATGAGTGGTAGTACAGTAACAGTTACCGTGAGGAACCGAATTGGTACAAGTTGAACAACGGTACTAGTACCGTAATTTATTTTTTATATAGGTTTCTATCGATTTAAAACACGTGGCAGTATTACGTGTTGTTTTCGGTTTCTATTATGAGTGCCGATTAGCACTTTATGGAACCTAGCTAATATCGACCAAAAGCTTGTTGCGAAGCGTTGCGCTTTACTATACAACATAAGTGATGAACAATTACACCTCAAATTTTTTTAGCATGTATTTGTATGTTTTAATGTGCAAGTGTATTTGGGCTTTTTATTAATTTCATTTTCACTTTTTATACCAAGACGATATACATCTTTAATCTATTAAATTTTTATTTATTCATTAATAACTTTCATTCATCAACTTGTAAAATGAATTAAGACTTATAATATAGTCTTTAATCTATTTAATATTTACTAATTTGATTTTTCTCATATAACTTTCGTTTATTTAAGTTTTGTAAAAAAACTTAATACACAACTGTGTTTAATTTTTTTCTGGATCGTCCAGTATAAGTTTTATTAAAAACAAAGTTATATTTGAAATATCAATTTTTTTTCGTATTGTAGGCTATATCGAGTGTCATCATCGATATTACAGGAAATGGCGACGATATTCCTTACTATGGTTTTTGATCGATGCAAACCACAACTTTATTTTCTTGGGTTACACAAGACAACTTTTATGTAATGAAACTGTCGTACTTTTATTATCGTAAACAATACCGAGTACCGGTATCATAACAAAGTGGGTTGTGTTATGAATAATGTAATTTATTCTTCGTAAATCTATCGATTACCGGTACCTTACTAGAAATCTACACAAACCACGCCGATACCGACCGAACAATGTTGGTACCGATAACGATATTGGTTTCTATTGTCTTCGATGTTTTAATATACCATATCTTTTTTCTTAGTAAATACATGGTTTTATAAAATTCTAAATATATTACTGCGATGTACTAATTTTTTTCCACGTTTCGATATAAGTTTTAACTAGTCTTAACCTCCCGCGTTGCGGGGTAGGGGGTGTAAAACCATGCTACCAGTGTTGCGGGGCGGGAGGCGTAAAGTCGTGCTAAGTTGCAACTAAACGAAGACCAAAACCGAGAAAAATTATGAAATGAAATCGTGAATTTAACGCTTAGTGACTCACGTGACGTAAACCATAGACGAATTCAAATATATACCGACACATATTAAAAATTTGAGGGGGGTAAAAACAGATAAAATGTGACCAACAAACATTGTTCTATATAGCAACCAAACAACAACAAACCTAAGAAAATACGTAAAACAAAATATAAAAAAACTAAACTAATTTAATTTTTGTTACAAAGTTATAGCAAAGCCAAATTTTTGTTACATAAATATAATCTTAAAGTTTATATATATGAAAAAAGAAAAGCATAAAAGACAAAACCATAATAAAACAAAAAAAAAAAGTTACTGTTGCTTATATTCTTATGAATTAATACATACTAGTCTTAACCTCCCGCGTTGCGGGGTAGGGGGTGTAAAACCATGCTACCAGTGTTGTGGGGCGGGAGGCGTAAAGTCGTGCTAAGTTGCAACTAAACGAAGACCAAAACCGAGAAAAATTATGAAATAAAATCATGAATTTTAACGCTTAGTGACTCACGTGACGTAAACCATAGACGAATTCAAATATATACCGACACATATTAAAAATTTGAGGGGGTAAAAATAGACAAAATGTGACCAACAAACATTGTGCTATATAGCAACCAAACAACAACAAACCCGAGAAAATACGTAAAACAAAATATAAAAAAACTAAACTAATTTAATTTTTGTTACAAAATTATCGCAAAGCCAAAGTTTTGTTACATAAATATAATCTTAAAGTTTATATATATGAAAAAAGAAAAGCATAAAAGACAAAACCATAATAAAACAAAAAAAAAGTTAGCGTTGCTCATATTCTTATGAATTAATACATACTAGAATGACCCCCCGCGATGTGGAGGCGGTTTTTAACATGATTTTAGCGTACATCCAAATCAGAAACCAAAAGCGAATTACTGGTCATCACAAACTATATACAGAAACATACATAAAAATAGAAATTTATGCAAGAGGTTGCAAGGTATGCGAAAGAAATTATAAAAAGTAAAGTGTGTATGGCATGAGTGGCATCAACATTGTTGTTAAAATTATATCACTATTTGACCTCAATGTTGACCTCAATTGATTTATGTATCACTGAGTTGACTTGCCTTTTAATGCAAGTTCTACCTTGATAACAAACTTTGATCATCGTTTTTTGATGATGTAACTGTGCAAATGGTTCTTCATGCCCTACTGATCTTATACCACCATATTTTGCCATCATCAAGACGTTAATGGTTCTTAGCCGTTTCAATCACCGAGCATCATCATTGAAGGTTCCTCATCCATAAAAGTTTCATAGTGAATATCTATACAATTGTTGATCATACTTCACCTAGACAGTTAATTGGCACCCTTAGCCGGTAGCCACAATTCCATGCAACCTGTACATATAATAAACTCTACCAAAAACCCACTTCACAAAAGAAAACAATAACTAACATCAGCAATAACAATTAGGCATCAATAGTAATAAATCGTAGTCTGCATCTTAACTCATAGGGTAAATTACTTTTTGAGTCCCTGTGTTTTATGAGTTTTAACCAGTTGAGTCCAAAATCAAAAAGTTTAACGACCTGAGTCCCCATAAGCATTTTCTTTAACTATTTGAGTCCAAATTTCTAACACAGTTAGAGTTTTGTTGTTAAGTTTTGTTAAATGACTAAATTACCCCTATAATTAAAAAATAAAAAAGACTAATTTATTTAGATTTTCTCTCTCTGATACATCTGTCTTTCATCATATCTATCTCTCTCAAATACTCTGTAACTTTTACTCTCATATTTCTCTCTCTCTCATCATCGATCGTCCTCTTCTCTGAAATCAACTCAGATCTCATGTGTTCTTCTTTCGGTTGAGTAACAGATTCAGATATAATCACTGGTTGCTGTAAATGTTGTTCAGTCTAGGGCTGATGATACCCGTGTGTTCTTCTCCGGCTGATGATACCCTTGTGCACCGGCATGGTTGTAAAAATCCCGACTAGTTTTCGATTAATCGCCGATTAATCACTAATCGGAGGTTCACCGATTAATGGCTGATTAATCGTTAGACAGTCAATGGCGGTCCTATTATGGGCAAATTTTGGCTAGACGTCGGCCAAATTTCGACCAAACCATATAAATTTCATCCAATTACTTAAAAAAGTGGGTCAATGAGGGGTTAAAACAGGTCTACTTTAAAAAACTACATATAAAAATGTGTGTGTATATATACAACTAAAAATTACATATAAAAACTCAATCCGATTAATTCCGAGTAATCCCTATTAATCCCGATTAATCGCAAGTCGGTACCTCACCGCCCGATTAGCGCCTAGCGATTCTTACAACACTGTGCACCGGGAACAGATCTCATGTGTTCTTTTCCGGCTGATGATACACGTGTGCACCGGGAACAGATCTCATGTGTTCTTCTCCGGCTGATGATACCCGTGTGCACCGGGAACTGAGATCCGGTGAGCCAGAGATGCATCTGGAGATGCACCGGGAACAGAGATCCGGTGAGCCAGAGATAAATCTAAAACCTGCAGAAACCCATTTTCCACTAGTAACACCTGCTCAAATTCCCCTCGTTTGGCTTCCAGGTGATCTGTAAATGTTGTTCAGTCTAGGGCATGGGTCGGGTTGAAAGATAAGGGGGTTTTGTTCAGTCTAGGGCATGGGTCGTGTTGAAGGATAGAGGGGTTTTGTAATGTGATAATTTCTGCTGCTACTTTTTGTGTTTGTGTAGATAGAGGAGCTTTTTACTGATAAGGGATTTCGGTTTCTGCTATGAGTTCTGAATCTAATAGTGATGGTGTTGATGAGAAACCTGTGAAGTTTAGCAGGAGAAACAGGGGTTCTGTGGGTAGTGGTCAGAGGTGATGGCGTTGATGATGGGGGTTTATGATTGTGGCAGTTGGTGGTGGCGTTGATGGTACGGGTGGTGGTTAATATTGGTGATGGCGGCGGTTGTGGTGGCTAGTGCGGTGGTGGTGGTATATTGGTAGTGTTGTGTGGTTAAGGCGGAGAGAAAAAAACAGAGGTTTATGTATTTGTTTGTGTGTATATATATTGGTAAAATTAACTTGTAAATACATTAAGCATTATTGACTTGTACATTTGGTGTAATTGACCAAAATGCCCTTAGAGTTAACAGACATTCTGGATGGTGTTAGAAATTTGGACTCAAATGGTTAAAGAAAATGCTTATGGGGACTCAGGTCGTTAAACTTTTTGATTTTGGACTCAACTGGTTAAAACCCATAAAACACAGGGACTCAAAAAGTAATTTACCCTAACTCATATTTATTGAAAGAAAGACATACCATCTAGATGTTCAAAAAATGGTAAAAAAAGAACTGGTAGCGAAAACATCAGACATAGCAATACTGAAAAATCACAAATGATCGCAAAAATTCAAACCTTGTGAATATTCGGGACGAATGTGATTATCCTCCAATAGAAAGGCAATTGTTGTAAGTGTATTTCTTTTACTTATCGTTTTGTAACTTTGTATACACATTTCTCTAATCATATTCATGGTAGACTAATTTAATTAGAAGAAACCTTTTGTTTAGTTCTTAAGAGCTTCAGCAATAACAACAGTAACTTAAAATAAATTGGAGAACATGAATAATAGGTGGTCCTTCCTTTTCTTCACTTCATATTATCGTATTAGCTATATTGAATACCGTCACAAATTTAAAACTGGAAGATTTTTTCACTACAATACATTTAGTATGTCTAATTTCCAAACATAAAGAGCATGTGGAGTTTTATTTATTTATTTATTAACGTGGATTCCTAAGAATGGATAGTGCTGGTGAAAACACGAATTAGCTTTTGTTTAAAGATTTTTTTCTTAATATGAGTTAAGAGGAGGAGGAGGAGGCTGCAATTTGAAATTACGATTTATGTGATCATCCCAAAATACAACACCCCTTTCTAGGGAAATTTTGTTCAAGAAAGAAAATATCTTAATCGCCATTCAGAAATCACAATTGAACAATGCGAAAGGGGGGAAATGAGCGTACCGTATCTACTTACTCCAGCAAAATTAAGCAAAGGGAAAGAGAACTAACATGGAATCGGATCGCTGAAATCCTAGCTTCCATTGCCTAGGGTTTGTGATGCTATCTTGGTGGTGAAGAAGATGGATGATCTTCCAAGAGACTGTTGAAGATGTTGGGGAATTTTTAGAAACGGATGATCAGAGAGGCGTGTAATCACTCTCAGATCAAATTATTTCGGTGGTTCACCCGAATAATTCAATCGGATACAACTCTGATTTCGAGAAATTGAACCTGAGTATCTGTTTTTTTTTGCGTGAATTGATGAACCAGAGAATTGTAATCAAAAACTGTGTTTTCGAGTTTGAGGCAGTTATCTTCTAAATTTTAATTAAAATTGCATTAAAACATGCCTTAATTTTTGTCCAAAAATTAGGACGATTTTTCACAAAATATTTTTTCTAAGGCATTTTCCATAAAGCAATTTAATTAACCCGAACACTTTGTCCAAAATTTAGCTCGACCCCAGCCAGGGGCTCTGCCCCTTGGACCCCGCCAGGGGCTGCCGCCCCTTGGACCCTCCTCCCAGGGGCGCTGCCCCCGGACCCCCGCCAAGGGGGCGCTGCCCCCTTGGAACCCCCGTAGGGTACGGGTTCCGCCCGTACACTCCGAATAATAATAACTCAAACAAGCGTGCACTCCCGCACCTCCTAACTTGCTTGATGTGTATTATTATTCGCTTTGATCACCAAGTCAATCCCCGATTACACTAAAATATCTAACAGAAGAGGTTTCGCTCTTATCACGATGGAAGTCATTTTCCTTTCACCATCTCTGTCTCTCACCACTGACTCTCTGCAAGTATGTAATGTATTTTGAATGAAGCAGAAGACTTTTGTGATGTGGTGGTCAAAAAGTAAATAAACCAAACATTACTGTTGCACCGACAGATGTAAATTAATACATATATATATGAATAAGGAATTTCACACGCTACCCACTCGTTATATAATAATACGAAATTATGATTTTCTTTCTTGAAATCAAGCAAATAACTCAATCACTAGATATGATAACTCACTAGTCACAACTAATCACCAGATATGATAACTCACTAGTCACTACTAATATAGCCGATCTTATTTGTTTTTATGAATTCTACAATTGTCATTGTTATTATGTATTTACTTTTATAAAAATTAGAGTAAATTGCCATTTTGGTCCCTGAGGTTTGGTTACTTTTGCCACTTTAGTCCAAAACTCAAACCTTTTGCATCTGGGTCCATCTGGTTTTAGTTTTATTGCTATTTTGGTCCAAAAATGAAATAAGGTCATACTTGTCTTATAAAATCCTGCAATTTTGTCATTTTCCCCAGGGGCAAAGCAGGTCATATTTGTCTTATAAATATGGTATTTATTTATAAAAAAGAAATGATCATTTTGCCTCTGCAGAAAATGACAAAATAACAGGATTTTATAAGACAAATATGACCCGATTTCATTTTTGGACCAAAATGGCAATAAAACTGAAACCACAGGGACCCAGATGCAAAAAGTTTGAATTTTGGACTAAAGTGACAAAATTGACCAAACCACAGGGACCAAAATGGCAGTTTACTCTAAAAATTATATACTATATAATTTGCAACATTTTATTGCATTAAAGCTTGTACATTAAGCTTTGTAGACATTTTTTAGCATTAAAGCTTGTACATCAAGCTTTGTAGATGTATTATGCATCATATGGTTATAACCAATGTGGGTTTACAACTTTGAGCCACAAGAAAGTACAAGTGATTATTGCGTAGGGTGCCCCATGAGAATGCGTGAGTCTGTAGCAAGCATAAGACCATGTGTAGTGGGGCTTGAACTTTAAGCTCCTCCCATGTGGCTCCTAGTATAGATATAATTTGTAACATTTGTATGCATTAAACTATTGTACATCATCTTTTACAATTTAACCTCACAACTTTTTCACTTTCAACTTTGGTCCTCTATACTTTTCATATTTCGCAAAATATTCGCTGTACGTTTTATTCTAAATTTTGCGAGTTAACACGACGCAACATTGTGTGTGGTTAAACATTTTTACGTTGTCTATTTTTTTCGGTTCGACAGGTTCATCGTAACGCGCGGGTTCTAGATCGACTTAGTTATTCTTTTATATGTTTTACGTTTAGGTTTAATTTCTTCGCATTAACACGCTGCAACTTTAGGTTGGTGGTCGTTGGCAGTAGCGTGACATTGGTGTTCGCCCCCGCCGCAACGCGGGGGTGCTTAATCCTAGTTGTTATTACTTATTAAAGGACCCGAGGCGTCCGATCCTGAGCCAGCAAGTACCCCTATTCGCAACTCACACATCACCGCTGGTGGTGCGGGTATAGCCTGACATGTAGGGGAGGGTTTAGGTGTTTGCCGCTCGATACTATTGTATACATTGAATGCATTTGACCGTTGAATGATCATTTTTATTAAATTTTATTATTATTATTTATTTAAAACCCACTATAGATACATACACATCTCACACCAATTTTATAAAAATAACTCAACAATACACTCTCACATACTCTAAAAAATGGCAAAAGAGTGGAACATAGATGAAGAATTACTTTTGGTCAACTCTTGGTTGCACGTTATAAAAACAGACGAGGATACGTTGAATTTAGAATAGACTTATTTCAACGATTCCGCCAATGTGTAGGCGAAACCTATCGCTCTTCGCACCGAGCTTGGGTTAAGTTTTGTTTTATGTTTAGGGAGGTTGCAAATTTCATCAACTCTACATATTACGATGGCCAACGGTCACGACTTAACAAAGGCACAAAGGATTGCCTAGGCCTGTTGTGAATACCAAATTAGATACAACGGAGAATTTACTTACATCGAGCCTTGGCGATTACTAAGAAACCATCCTCGTATGCAACAACTTGTGCATTCGCATGCCAACTCCGATGGTTCTTCAGGCATTCATGATTAGTATTTTTATTTATCTAGTTTTTGTCTGTCTGATTATCTAGTTTGTTTACGTACGTTTAATTGTCATGTTTGTGTCCGTTTAACTATGTAGTCTGTTTCCGTTTATTTATCTAGTTTTTGTAAGTTTAATTATGTATTTTATGTGGATTTTAATTTTAATCAATATATTGTTTTGTATATTTTAAATTCATATGATATATTTGTTTACGTAAAAAAAAAAAAAAAAAAAGAGAAAGATGGTAGGAATATATAAGTGGTTCTATAAAGACGGTAGGAGATATACAAATGATGTGACACAAGGAGATAGAAGGAAGTTACATGATCGAATAAAACGAAAATTTTAAGTGATGTGACATATTATAACTTTTAGCTCTAAGCGTGAAGGGGGTGGTTAGACACTTGAAAGTGACAAACTTTAAAATGGACCAATCAGAGTGTGCCATGTCAGCAGGTGT
>JARYGA010010149.1:0-40941 GCA_030545235.1 Helianthus tuberosus
TTAATCTTCACTCGACAATTTATGAATTCAATACAAATGCAAGACAATTGTCATAAGCTTCAAAATCAAATAGCAAATTGTCACAAAATCAAACCAAGAACGTTGTTTAAACCCTAGACTTACAAAAACCTACACCGGGGTGAAACCTCCAAGAAACTAGCCGCTCATGATCGAAGGAACTCGATCACCAGAGGTTGAGAAAACGAACATCATCATCTTGAAGTCTTGAAGTTGTGAAGATGGTGGTTAGGGTTTGGAGTGGTTGATGGTGATGAACGGATTGAAGGATGAATGGTTATAGAATGAATGATTGATGATGAATTGGATGATGATTCGGGTTGTAAGAATGTTGGTTGATGAATGGTAGGTGATAGGTCATGAGTTTAGGCTCCAAGATAATGTTCAAAAATCAAAAACCCCGTGTAACTGTCGAAAAAATGGCCAACATGTGTTTTCATTCGTCCCAAAGACCAAACAACACAAAAATTTCGCGCAGCAGGATTGGAGGGCCGTCGCCGACGGCCTGATGCCCCATCTGCGACGGTCCGTAGATGTTGACTTGGCGCCGACGCCTAAACTCGCTGTCTACGGTGGTTTCGGGCGACGGACAACTGCAACAGCCGTCGGCGACGGCCTATTTGGACGTCGGCGACGGTACCCGGATGTCTCAATTCTTGTTTTTCGCATTTCCTTGCTCCCGGTTGACCCGTTCAGCTTCCTAGTAGCTCGTTTTTCATCCCGGTGACCCGTAAAGCTCCCGAAAAGCTCCTTAAACTCTGCTAGATCTGCAAAATACATATCTAATCAAAAGTAGGCTATTCGAAACTAAAACTTATGCAATAACATCAAATTAAGAAATTACAAGCACCGGTTTTCGACCACGTATCAAACATTTAAACTTTTGTTTTGGTTTTAAACTTTATGCTTCCGCTTGCAACTTAAACTATGTTTGTTTGGACACCAATTGTATTGGTTAGACTTTTATAATTACTTACTTACTTGTTCAATATGATTGGTGGCTTGATCCTGGTCAGTCACGCCTCCAAGCGGTGATACTCCGCAGGTGGATTTTGGGGGTGTGACAAATTGGTATCAGAGCCATTGGTTATAGTGAACTTGGTTTTAATAAGGGAAAAAGTTTTTGTTAAAACCAGACTATAACCTGTACAGTGCTCTACGATCCACAACGACGCTTCACTCCTCGTGCAAGGCTCGATATTCTAGGTGATATGGTTTATGTTTTATTGCCTACTTGCTAGATTACATAGAACTTTGCTATGGTATGCTTAGATAGACGTAGCAACGATAGTTTGAAAACACATGCGTGCTTACTCTCTTCTGTCATCGTACTTTCGCGAACCCCTCTCACTCATGTTTCCCTTGATATGAAGATCATGGCTGGACGCATTAACATGACTCAAGCCCAGTTGACGGCTCTGATTAACCAACAAGTTGCTGCGGCACTTGCAGCCGCACAGGCAGGAGGTATATCCTGCAGTCGAAACTCACTCTAGGATCCTTAGATCCTACTCTCGTGAACCAACCTTTGTGTTAAACTATGTCCTTTCTTACGACAGGTCAACCTGCACAGCCTCCTGTGTGCACTTTCAAGACCTCTATGGACTGTCGACCTGGTACCTTCAGTGGTACTGAAGGAGCTGTCGGTCTTCTCCACTGGTTTGAGAAGCTCGAATCCGTCTTTGAGATGTGTGAATGCCCTGAGGCTCACAGGGTGAAGTATGCTACGGGTACCATTGAGGGGATATCGCTCACGTGGTGGAACGCTCAGGTCCAAATGCTGGGGTTGGTTGCTGCTAACGCCACCCCATGGAACGATTTCAAGGAACTGATCAAAGAAGAATACTGTAGCCATGATGACATTCATAAGCTGAAAGTAGAGTTTTACAACTTAAAGATGACGGGGTCGGAAATTGAAGCTTATACAAAAAGATCGAACGAGTTGGCCATTCTGTGTCCCACTATGGTAGACCCTCCCATCAAACGTATCGAATTGTATCTCAAGGGTTTAGTGCCGGAGATTCAAAGTCACGTAACCTCAGCAAACCTAGGCACCATCCAGCAGATCATCAAGTTGGCTCATCGTCTCACGGATCAGGCGGTGGAGCAGAACCGGTTACCAAAGCGCATTGGTGCTACAGCTACTTCTGATACTCCCAACGACAACAAGCGAAAGTGTGATGGAACTTCAAGCAAAGGTTCAACTTCTGTTCAGTCTCAGTCTCAGCAGAGAAGGACTGACGACTACAAGAGCCCTATTCAGCAATCATCTAGTAGCCAAAGTCAAGGTGGGTACAAGGGAAATCATCCCAAATGCAATCGCTGTAACTTACACCACAGCGGGCCATGCGCCAGGGGTAACTGTCATCGGTGCAACAAGCCAGGCCACGCCACGAAGGATTTCAGAAGTTTATACCCTGCCAATCAGAATCGTCAGTAACAACAAGCCCCACAGAATCAACGCCAACAGCAGCAGCAGCAAGGTAACAACAAAGGATGCTTTCAGTGTGGAGCTAAAGGCCACTTCAAGAGAGATTGTCCCCAACTGAACAGGAACCAGAACAACAACAACAATAATAACAACCAGGGGAATGGAAACAACGGGGGTAACAACGGCAATGGTGCAAGGGGTCGTGTGTTCGTTATTGGCCAAGGTGAAGCAAGGAATGATCCCAATGTTATGACGGGTAAGTTCCTTCTCGATGACTTTTACGTTACAGTTTTATTTGATTCGGGTGCCGATACTAGATACGTGTCCTTAAAAGTTAGTCAAATGCTTAAACGTACCCCAACAATTTTGAACACCAAACACACTGTAGAGCTAGCTAATGGTAAGAGTTTAGAGGCCACACACGTAGTCAAGGGTTGTAGTCTTGTTCTTGCTGATCACACCTTCTCTATCGACCTCATTCCTATCGTTCTGGGTAGTTTCGACGTTGTCATTGGGATGGATTGGATATCTCAACACCGAGCAGAGATTCTTTGCAACGAAAAGATTGTTCGTATTCCTCGTTCAGGTGATGAACCTCTTATGATTCGTGGCAACAAGAGTGGTGCTGTGGTGAGCATCATCTCTTTCCTTAAGGCCCAAAAGTGTTTACGAAAGGGCCACACTGCTATTTTGGCTCTTGTTACTGATACCTCAAAGAAAGAGAAGAAGATAGAAGATTTTCTGATTGTACGCGACTATCCTGAGGTATTCCCTGAGGAATTACCGGGTCTTCCGCCTCATCGTCAGGTCGAGTTTCAAATCGAGCTAGCTCCTGGAGCAGCCCCTATAGCTCGTGCACCTTATCGCTTAGCTCCATCAGAGTTGGAAGAACTCTCTACGCAACTACAAGAACTCTTGGATAAGGGTTTTATTCTCCCTAGCTGTTCGCCTTGGGGAGCTCCAGTATTATTCGTGAAGAAGAAAGACGGTACTTTCAGAATGTGCATCGACTACCGTGAACTCAACAAGGTGACGGTGAAGAATCGTTATCCTCTTCCATGCATAGACGGCTTGTTCGACCAGCTGCAAGGGTCGAGCTACTACTCGAAGATTGATTTGAGATCGGGATATCACCAGCTGAGATTCCGAGAAGAGGACGTCTCCAAAATAGCTTTTAGAACTCGTTATGGACATTACGAGTTTCTGGTCATGCCTTTTGGGCTGACAAACGCACCTGCGGTTTTCATGGACTTGATGAATCGAGTGTGCAAGCCTTACCTGGATAAGTTTGTGATAGTTTTCATCGACGACATCCTGATCTATTCTAAGAGTCAGGAAGAACACGAGCAGCATCTACGACTTATTTTGGAACTCCTACGAACAGAACAGCTTTATGCTAAGTTCTCGAAATGCGACTTCTGGCTTCGTGAAGTCCATTTCCTGGGCCACGTGGTAAACGAGGATGGGATTCACGTTGATCCATCCAAGGTTGATTCAATCAGAAACTGGCCTGCTCCTCGCACACCAATAGAAATTCACCAATTCTTGGGTTTGGCAGGATATTACAGAAGGTTTATCAAGGATTTCTCCAAGATTGCACAACCTCTCACCTCACTAACGCAGAAGGGCGTTACTTATCGATGGGGAGATGCACAGGATACTGCGTTTCAACACTTAAAGGATAGACTTTGCAGCGCACCTATTCTTTCATTGCCAGAGGGCACCGACGATTTTGTGGTCTATTGTGACGCATCCATTCAGGGTCTTGGATGTGTATTGATGCAACGTGACAAGGTCATAGCCTACGCCTCACGCCAACTTAAAGTTCATGAAAGGAACTACACTATGCACGATTTATAGCTGGGAGCTGTTGTTTTTGCACTGAAGATATGGAGACATTACCTGTACGGCACCAAGTGCACCATTTACACCGATCACAGGAGCCTTGAGCATATCTTCAAGCAAAAGGAGTTAAACATGCGTCAACGTCGATGGGTTGAACTTTTGAACGATTACGAATGCGCTATAAATTATTATCCAGGCAAAGCCAATGTTGTGGCTGACGCCCTCAGTCGAAAGGATACTACGCCTAAGCGCGTGCGAGCATTACAACTTACCATTCAGTCTAGTCTTCCTACTCAGATACGGGATGCTCAGGTAGAAGCATTGAAACCAGAAAATGTCAGGGCTGAAGCCCTACGTGGCTCAAGGCAACGATTAGAACAAAAGGCAGACGGTGCCTACTACGTAACAGGACGCATTTGGGTCCCACTCTATGGTAATCTACGAGAGCTTGTAATGGATGAAGCACACAAGTCTCGCTACTCAGTACATCCTGGTTCGGATAAGATGTACCACGACTTGAAAACTACATACTGGTGGCCTAGCATGAAGGCCCACATAGCAACTTACGTCAGTAAGTGTTTGACTTGTGCGAGAGTCAAGACCGAATACCAGAAACCTTCAGGCCTGCTCCAACAACCTAAGATTCCACAATGGAAATGGGAACAAATTTCCATGGATTTCGTTACTGGCCTGCCTAGATCTCAGCGCGGAAATGACACTATTTGGGTGATCGTGGATCGACTCACAAAGTCTGCACACTTCTTGGCTATCAAGGAAACGGATAAGTTCTCCACTTTAGCAGACGTATATCTTAAGGAAGTTGTCTCGAGGAACGGGGTGCCCACCTCTATTATCTCTGATCGTGATGCACGTTTTACTTCTGAACTGTGGCAAGCAATGCACAAGTCCTTTGGCTCACGCTTAGACATGAGCACAGCTTATCACCCGCAAACGGCTGGGCAGTCCGAACGCACTATCCAAACCCTTGAAGACATGCTTAGGGCATGTGTGATTGATTTTGGAAACGGTTGGGAAAAACATCTGCCACTAGTGGAATTCTCGTATAACAACAGTTACCACACCAGCATTAAAGCTGCTCCGTTTAAGGCATTGTACGGGCATAAATTCCGATCACCTCTTTGTTGGGCAGAGGTGGGGGATAGTCAGATCACTGGCCCAGAACTCGTGGTAGACACAACAGAAAGAATTGCTCAAATACGACAACGAATAGCTCGTGACCGTCAGAAAAGCTACGCCGATAAGGGCAGGAAACCACTCGAGCTCCAGGTTGGAGATCGAGTGCTACTCAAAGTTTCACCCTGGAAGGGTGTGGTTCGTTTTGGCAAACGAGGCAAACTTAACTCGCGATACGTCGGACATTTCAAAATCATAGAGAAAATAGGCAAGGTGGCCTACAAACTGAACCTACCAGCAGAACTCAGTGCAGTTCACAACGTATTCCACGTGTCGAATCTGAAGAAGTGTCTGTCAGATGAGACACTCATAGTTCCTTTGAAGGAGCTCACTATCGACGAGCAGTTACGATTCGTCGAGGAACCTATTGAAATCACGGACTGGGATGTTAAGGTCCTCAAGCGCACTAGAATACCTCTCGTTCGAGTTCGTTGGAACTCACGTCGCGGCCCAGAGTTCACCTGGGAACGCAAAGATCAAATGAAACAAAAGTATCCCCAACTGTTCGCAAAGAGTACAAGCACCACTGAGGCTGAAGCTACGAAATTTCGGGACGAAATTCCAGATCAACGGAGGGAGGATGTGACACCCCCAGGAAAACCAGGAAAACCATGCAACTTAACTAGCTTCCTCAGTGAGTACGTGCTAAATTTCGGGACGAAATTTCTTTCAACTTGGGGATAATGTGACAACTCGTATTTCAAACCTATCTTTGTGATTAATGTAACGTATGTGAACACTATGTGACTATGTGAACTTGATGATTATTGAAATGATTATGTGTTTTGTGCAACGTATGTATGTATATAAACAAGCCCAAACGCAAAAACGAACCGATCGCACAAGCCTATTCGGGCTACACTCTTGTATTCGGACCAATGGGCAGCCCAAGTGAGGGTTCGGCCCATTCCCTTATGTCACATAACACTAAGGAGATTGGGTATACTCCTCATATTTTGCAAAACACCCACACACACAAACCCTAGCTCTCTTTCTCTCCTCTCGAAGCCGACGCCAAACAACACCCCATCCCCAACGAAGCTTTTGATTCAGATCACCCTCATCCATCTCTAATCGGTTAGTGTTTCATGATAAGTGTTTTATTCGGCTGATGATGTATTGTTATGTTAATATGAATGATATGTGATCGATCATACATGTGGTTGGATCCGAATGGTTTGGTTAGTGTCTACCTATCGATTATATGTTATGTGATTATACATGTTTGATGATGATGATTTGTAAATAATATAAGATTGATGATGATGTAAACTGTTAATATTGATGTCCTTAAAATCGGCTCATATGTGTATGATTAGATTGAGATGTGTATTAGTAATCGGATGTGTGTGATGATGTTAATTGACTATCATGTCTTGTTTTCGGATTATGGAGCATGATGATTTAGGATCAAATGTATGTAATCGGTTGTATGTTCTTGTAGTTGGATCAAATACTATGATTTGATAAGTTATTATTATGCTTGAAATATGATTGGGGTTCATAGAGATTTGATATTAAAAACCTTTGTTTGATCGATTTTGGTTGGGGTTTAGAAACTGTTAAGAATTGTTGATTGATAATTTCACAAAAGGAAACAATATAACTGATTGCATGAAATTCGGACATTTAAACTAATCGCACAAGACTCCTTGGTTGCACAAGAAGTCTAGTCGCACAAGCTGATCTGGTCGCACAAGATGACCTGGTCGCACAAGATGTTCCCAGTCGCACAAGACTTATTGGATCGCACAAGTTGTAATGTTTGTTTAACTGTTGGGCCGTGTATACATGTTGGGCTGGGCTAGTTTCCAGAACGCACAAGTCATCCGGATCGCACAAGAGGTCCATGTTTAATTATTTGGGCCGTTTACTTACTGAACTGTTATGTTAATTGGGTCGTGCTTTCTGAATCGCACAACCCATTGTGGATCGCACAAGTATGCTGATCGCACAATAGGTTGGGCCGTTGTTCTTTTGGGCTTCATTTAGTGGATCGCACAAGGCTTTTGGGTTAATGAACTTGTGCGAGCCCAAACCTTTTAATCGCACAAGTTGGATACGTTATGACTGATAACGTGTTAACATGAATTATGTGTTTGCCACGATCAACCTGTGTTCATAACCTGTTAACTATGTGTAATCATACGTGCACCTAGACCTGACTTGTATGGTAACCATGTTAGGACGTGGTTGACCTCTAGCAGCTCGATTGACCTTTCGTGTATCTGCCGAGCTAACCTAAGGTGAGTTCACACTTTCTACAAAGCATGGGATTCCCAGGGGTTGGGAATGGGTTAAGGAATGTGGATTCCTCGTCCTTCTCGGGTAGGACAGTACGGGTTCAGGAATGTAATTCCTCGTCCTTATGGACAGTTAACTTTTACTAGACCAAAACTCTATCACGAAGTCCCTCCGTTTTATATCGACTTAATCGCCGGGCCAATGGCGAGCGGGTCATTAGTTAGATAGCGCTATTTAGGTCTGACAAGCCTCACACCATGCCGCAGAGGACGTGCGTGAACTAATGGATCTGGGCACGTCAATGATGATAGACATTGACAGTTCAGGGCACATAAACATGACTACAGTCAACATTCGATATGGTAACGAGTCTAGTAGTATACATGGGGTAGCCCCCACGGCCGAAAAGCCAGATAACTAAACATGGGGTAGCCCCCACGGCTGAAAAGCCAGATAACTAAGCATGGGGTAGCCCCCACGGCGGATGGCCAGAATAATCGGGAATAAACAAATCACGTTTTCAACTATGGGGTAATTCCCCCACGGTAGGATGCCAGCTAAAGGAAAATGTTTTCGAAACAACTTAAAACGAACACCCAACTGTGAACTCGCTCAACATTATTGTTGACTCGTTACTACATGCTTTGCAAGTCAAAAGGTACTTAGCTGGAGCTTGCATGGGGAAGAGTCGTTGTGGGACATGGACAGCTGAGTGCCATGTTAAACTTTGAAACATTTAAACTTTTGTTTTGGTTTTAAACTTTATGCTTCCGCTTGCAACTTAAACTATGTTTGTTTGGACACCAATTGTATTGGTTAGACTTTTATAATTACTTACTTACTTGTTCAATATGATTGGTGGCTTGATCCTGGTCAGTCACGCCTCCAAGCGGTGATACTCCGCAGGTGGATTTTGGGGGTGTTACACCACGCCCCCGTGTCCGTTGGGCACGGGGCCGTGGTCAGCCTTCTGTTCTCTTGTTTTTGCTTGGGAAGATGCTGTCGAGGGGTCGGGCGTGCCACGTTTATTCCTTTTCTTGTATTTATGTTAGATTTGGCTGCATATTTGTTCCTTTCATTCAATTAAGCTCATTTGGTCTTGAAAATACAAAAGGAAGACAAAAGCACACTTTTTCAAACATTAGTACTAAAAAGGGTTAGTTTTATACCTCAATTGATGTAATTTATATGTTGCATTTTACACACATCACTACAGAATTAATACAAGGAAGTTGTGTTATCCATCTCTAATCTCTCCCGTCTTGAACATAATCACACACTAATCACGGGTTTCGGTCCGAATCATGAACCTACAATTGGAATCAGAGCCATGGTACCCGACTTAGTGAATCTAACCATTTACGTGCTCTTCATCAGTGATATTTGTGATTTTTGTTCAAGATGTAAAATGGTGTAAACATGAAGAAAAATCTAGATTTGGACCCGAATGTATGGGTCTGAGATGATATGGATCATACGAGAGGGTTGGGTTTTCTGTTTCACACCAGAAAATCAAGTTTTCATCATCATTTGAAGGTTTTTCGTCAGATTTGCAGAAGAACAGTTGTCTATGTTCTTGAAGATGATGGCAGCTCTTAAGAAACACTAGGGTTTCTTAACATCAGGACCCACGAAGAACCCAGATTCATGAAAAACCCCCCAGCTGTAGAATCTTTGGACGAAAAACCACATCAGCCGAAGAACCATATCTCACGAATAACCCATGAACGAAAAACATACTCCGTTTCTTTAACTGTTCACTGATATTGAATATCACGAAGAACCAACTAACAAAGAACTACTGCCGAAGAACTCCTCTTCACGAAGAACTCAGTTTCACGAAAAACATCCCTGCCGAAGAACTCCTTTTCACGAAAAACCCATGTTTTTCGTGGGTAACCCTTGACGAAGAACTCCACCAAGCTGAAAAACTAAAGAAACGAAGAACCACTTGGTTCTTCGTGGTCCTGTTCAGCTCATCTGCACAATGAAGTTCCAGAGATGCAGAAGATGGATTGGGTTCAGAGTCGACGGCGGTGAAGAGTATGAAGATGAGGATGTCTGATGATGGTGGCGGGTGTACAGTGTTGTCGGCTGGATGTTGAATCTTTAGGGTTTGCTGGTTGCTGGGTATCGCAGAGAGGATGGCAGATGAAATTGGCGGCTATATGTTGGTTTAGGGTTTGGAGATGCATGATGAAGATGATGCCTGTTAGCGGCTGTACAAGGTAATGTCGCAGGTTTAATTGTTTGGCAGCTAGGTTTTCCTAATTGGGCCCACTTGACTTGAGATGGTATTTGACTTGCAATTTTATGACCGCACAAAAATTTGGGCTTCTTTAATTATTGTCTCTTCTTTTGGGCCCACTTGGTGTTGATGGAAATTGAATTGGTTTTCAACATTCATCAATTTAAGCTGTTCGTTGGTTTTGGGCTCACTTTCATTGATTGGGCCAACATCATAGTGCATAAGAATCTTGTACAATTCGTGGACTATCTTGGGCTAAGGTTATTTCATTGTTTGGGCCCCTATTTCATGAAACACTATTTTTGACAAGTTGTTCGTGAACAATTTTTTTCGTGATTTGCAAAGTGGGGTCGGGTGTTCGTGAAGCTTATTTGAATTAAGCTTTAACGTCAAACTCGTACGGGTTCGGGAGCGCGCGGGATGAGGAGGCATGATGAAAACATGATTTTTTTAACGTGAGGTAGTCATGGTTACCAATGCAAATGTCAAAATCAGTGACTTGACTATTATGGGCCAAAAACGATATATTTATTTCCGCATGTGAAAAATGTGTTTTGTTATCGGTGTTCGTAAATGCTCAAAAGAATTTTGTTTATTGTCATATTCTCGCATTTGGTAACGATTGAAGGAAGCTAGAGAGCCAAGACCGGTCCTAACAAGTTCACAAAGTCAAAGAGTTATGCCTATGATGGAAGTTTTCGGATTAGGTGTTAGCAGAACTTTGGGGGAATACAAGTCGGATCCTACGGGGCTAGGGGACTTTCTTTATCAACTAGAATATGCAAAGAAGAAAGTCGCTTTCATGATTTTTCAAAAAATCGAGAACATCTGAAAAATTCTGCTCAATGGAGAGAATTTGTTCAGTGAAGTTGACGACAGTTCCACTCAGAGGGAATTTGTTAAGGTTTAGTGTAACAACTCTCATCAAAATTACTAATTCCTATTTTATTTTGCCCAAAAGGAAACCCTAATTGAGATCCCCAAGTAATATTACATGGCCCCTAAAATTTTCAGAACAATCGGAATCAGGATCAGGGCCCCTAAAACTCAGGGGGGATTTTCCCTAATTGGTATTATCCTCACTGTTTGTTGTCAAATGCGAATTTCTTCGAACCGTCAACTCACCCAGGCTAGTTGGACACGAGGCTACCCTATGCTAGAAGTGACCCGTCGCGCCATGCGAGAGCCTCTCGTGACACGCGACATCGCCCTTTTTCCAGTATAAATAGAGCAGTTTGGTACTTGAATTCTGGCGTTGGTTTGACGTAAAAATTCGTTTCGTACGTTGAGATATTGGCTGATTACTCCAAAAACACACATAATCACGAAATTCTGCCGCGATAACAGGGTAATAACTTGATCACTGCTACGATTTAATGTCCGATCGATAAAAACCAATCCGATGGATATTTAAGTGCTGCTCAAACTCGGGTTATACTTTGTCATTCGTCGTGAATTCGATGAATGTTTAAGTATTGTACTTTGTCATTTGTCGTGAGGGTTTTGATCTCGTGAGTTGTCGTAAAAGTTGGATTAAAGTTACTAACCTAGTTTTCGTGTGCATTGTTATTTGAATTACGTTAACAGGCTTATCAGAAGGCTAAGTGCTGCCCGTTTAAATCTGCAATGTGAATCATTCTCTTTTTATCAAATTGTTTTCCAAACTCTATTTGTTTCAACGTTATAATTACAGGGATTAAGTCTTTGTAATCTTCAATTACTGCCGGTATGTGGGGTTTTATATACATTACTTATTCCCGTTACCATTGGACAACGAGTTAGCCAATGGATGATCTGACCATAATCACAGATATAGTCGAGTGACAAATACTGATTTGGGGTAATTGGTTGATATAAACAATGTAATCACCCTTAATACTGTATATTATAACAATGTGTCGTTTTGTGCAAATGAGTGACTCGCCAGTATTTCCCTGCTGATAAAACCTTTTTAAAACATGTTTCAGGTGATCTGCTATGATCCAGGAAAAAGTGCCATGTAGCACATCAAGCTTGAGGAAGTGGCTCAATAAAATAAAGAAATATGTTTTTGTATAAACAGGGATTTCCTAGTGAAATCACCTTTATTGTAAATTATGGGTTTTATTCCCAATTTGTGAAATAAATAAATTGGGCATTTTCAAGTCTTAAAAGATGCTGTTAAACATTCCGCTGCCAACTCAATTAATAAATACCACGGGGTTTCTGTCGCGGCTCCTGGACCGGGTCAAACTGGGGACGGGGGCCGTGACAGAAAAAGGTGGTATCAGAGCTACTGATTTAAGCCAATTAAGTATTTAGAAATACTTAATTTTTCTGATTGCTATCCTGTGATTTTGTGAAAATTCAATTTACAAAATTTTAACCTAGAATTTTGTGTGTTTCTTCATATCTGCTAAAACAGCATGAATGAGTTGTCTAAAGCTCTTCAGAATCTCAATCTCTATTATGTTAATGTGGAAATTTCCAGAGACTTTACCGGTTATTGTGCCGACACTGATGAACCTATGGAATTTCAAGCCCAACCTCCGGAGAAACCCAAACCGAAAAAGAAAAGAAGATTCGTGGGCTGTAGGCGTGTGCGCAGGAAGAAACCAGTGACACAGAAAGTTATAAAGACTGAGGATCCGATAGATAAAGGCAATGGAATAGAAATTGGGGAAAGTTCCAGGCAAGACTAGGAAATGCCATCCTGGGAGGAGCTGGATCATAAACTGGCACTGAGTGACCTCATCGGACCTGCCGGTGAAAACCTCTTTAATTACCCAGTAGAAGCACAACTTCCAGTTGATCTAGAGCCTGATATGCCAGATCCTATTATCCACTCCCAACCTCTACCAGCAGAGCTAGAAGAGTGGTGTACCACCGACTGGCAGTTTCAGAATCTCCTAAATAACCCTAATACCTTTTTCCCTCAGTTCGACCCTGAGCCTCCACTACACCCACCTATGAGCTCAGAAAATTTGGCTGAACTCCGCCATTATGGAGAGGAGCTGCTTGATGCAGGGAACCGGATTAAGGAAGTGGGAGAAAGGATATCCTGGAAGTACGACGAGAGAGAACGTCATTTCTGAAATGCCAGCTAACAGGGATCGTATGTGATTTTGGGAACATGTGTTTAATAATAATATAATAATAAAAATATAATTATGTGAAATAACTTAAAAATAAAACTTTTGTAAAATAACTGGTGTGTACGGATGCCTATTATAATATATAAAATATCGAACATCCAAAAATCGACAATTTTGGCTATACGTGTTGATGTGATTATGTGCGATTGTTTTGTTATGTTTGATTGGTAATTATTTTCTGCTAATCACTTATATATATATTAATTACCAGATGAAACACGCTGGCAATGAACAAATTAACGAGGGTAACCAATCCGCGCAAAATCATGAAGATCAATTCCTCAATAGGCAAGATATCGAGAATATCGTTGCTCAGGGAATAGCCAATGCTATTCCAGCAATCCTTGCTGCTGCACGAAATCCAGTTGAACCTCAACAAATTATTCCTAGCAAACGTACTCATGAAGACAACTTCAGTAATAGCATAAATGGAGGCGGCAACATTAACAATAACGATGATGTGATGCAGGCCCCAATTCCTAAGAAAATGAAAGCTACAACGTCTGGTTGCACTTACAAAGAATTTCTTGCTTGTAAACCTGTTGAATTTGTAGGCAATGAAGGGGCGACTGCTGCACTGCGTTGGTTGGAGAAAACCGAGGCAGTAATTAAAATAAGTAAATGTGCCGAGGAGGATAAAGTCATGTATGCTTCTCACCTTTTCAAGGAAGAAGCATTAGAATGGTGGAATACAGTATTACAAGCTAAAGGAAGCGACATGGCCTATGCCATGAGTTGGGAGGAGTTTAAGCGTCTGGTGGAAAGAAAATTCTGCCCAGAATATGAAAAAGAACAAATGGCGAACAAATTCCTGAGCCACCGAATGGTGGATGTTGATTGCAGAGGGTATACTTTGAAGTTTTTCGAATATGCTCGAATTGTGCATACTCTGGCTTCCCCAGAACCGATACTTATTTCTCGCTACATTTGGGGTTTGATTAGCGAGATCCGGGATATTGTCAAAGCTGCGAGACCCCGCACGATCGATGATGCGGTGGAATTAGCCAACACTTTGACCGACGGACTGGTGCGTACGCGAGAAGAAAATAGGAAGAAGGAATTGGCCCAGAAAATTACCCAAGGATTCCGTGTGGGTAATAATAGCAATTTCAAGAAAAGAGGAACTGGACAACCTTCCACTCCGCCGTTCTGCAGGAACTGTAGAAAGAAACATTTTGGAAAATGTAATGAACCCTGCAACTTCTGCAAAGCTATAGGATATCGTGAAGAAGATTGCAGGAAGAAAACAAAGATCTGCTATAACTGCGGAAAAGCTGGGCATTTTAGACCAGAATGCCCTAAATTGGTTAAACCAGCAGATAACAAGGCCAAACCTGCTGAAGGGACTAACAAGAAGAACGCAAGAGCCTTCCAATTAACTACGCAGGAAGCTGAACTGATTCCTGACGTAATAGCTGGTACGTTCTTAGTTCACAATGTTTATGCAAAAGTATTATTTGACTCTGGTGCAAACCAAAGTTTTATCAATACTTCATTCTGCCAAGCTCTTAAGCTACCCTTAACCAAACTTAGGCAAGTTTTTATAGTAGAAACGGCAGACGGGAATTCTGTTAACATAGATACGGTTTTACAAAAAGAAAATATAGAACTTTCAGGTCATAAATTTTCTGCAAACCTATTACCTATGGATTTAGCTGGATTCGATGTTGTGTTAGGAATGGATTGGTTAGTAGCCAACCATGCTCGAATCCTCTGTGATAAGAATTCCATAGAAATTCGTGCACCTACGGGAGAAGTAATTATGATTACAGGGGATAAGCCGCGTAAACCAATGAAGTTCATTTCAGTAATGAAAGTTGCTAGTTATGAACGAAAGCAAGGAATAGTGTATATGATTTCGGTAATCATTAGCACTAAGGGTAAGGAACTTAAGGAAATTCATGTAGTATCAGAATACTCGGATGTATTCCCAGAAGAGTTACCAGGATTACCACCAGATAGGGAGGTAGAATTTAGAATTCATTTGATTCCTGGAACTACACCCGTAGCAAAGGCACCCTATCGGTTAGCACCCACTGAAATGTTAGAACTGAAAAAACAATTAGATGAATTGCTTAGTAAAGGATTTATACAACCTAGTTCGTCCCCGTGGGGAGCTCCAGTGTTGTTTGTGAAAAAGAAGGATGGTTCGATGAGAATGTGTATCGATTATAGAGAATTAAATAAGGTTACAATTAAGAATCGATACCCATTACCTAGTATTGATGATCTTTTTGATCAACTTCAGGGAGCTAGATATTTTTCTAAGATAGATTTACGCTCCGGATATCATCAATTGAAGGTACAAGAAGAAGACATACCTAAAACTGCTTTCAGAACTAGGTATGGTCACTACGAGTTTACAGTCATACCCTTTGGACTAACAAATGCTCCGGCAGCATTTATGGACATGATGAATAGGATCTGTAAACCATACTTGGATAAATTTGTGATTGTCTTCATCGACGATATACTTATTTATTCCAAAAGTCAAGACGAGCATTGTGAGCACCTGCATGCACTTTTAACTTTGTTAAGAAAAGAGAAGCTTTATGCCAAATTCTCAAAGTGTGAATTTTGGCTGCAGGAGGTGCAATTTTTAGGTCACATGGTGAATCACGAAGGTATTCACGTAGATCCTGCTAAAATAGAAGCGATCACCAAATGGAAGGTCCCGCAATCAGCTACGGAAGTTAGAAGTTTTCTAGGCTTAGCTGGATACTATAGGCGCTTTATTAAGGATTTTTCTAAGATAACTGTGCCATTAACTAAGCTAACCTATAAAACAGTTAAGTTTGAATGTGGACCTAAGCAAGAAAAGGCTTTTAGGATTTTAAAGCAAAGGTTAACCAACACCCCAATTCTTGCCTTACCAGAAGGGACAGAAGATTTTGAAGTTTACTATGACGCTTCTAAGCTAGGATTTGGATGTGTGCTAATGCAACGCAAAAAGGTAATTGCGTATGCCTCAAGGCAATTGAAAAAGCACGAGGAAAATTATACGACACATGATTTAGAATTAGGGTCGATAATTTTTTCCCTTAAGATTTGGAGACATTATCTGTATGGAAGTAAGTTTACTGTCTATACAGATCATAAGAGTTTAAAATACATATTTGGGCAAAAAGAATTAAACATGAGGCAAAGAAGATGGATGGAAATTCTAAGTGACTACGACTGTGATATTCAATATCTCGAAGGAAAAGCAAATGTAGTCGCAGATGCCTTAAGTCGTAAGTATCACGAAAAGCAAAAGCGAGTTCGTGCTCTTAGATTAAGTTTGCAATTAGACTTAATGGAACAACTGAAAAACATTCAAGAAACAACAATCAAGGATGATGCTGAAGGAATGAAAGGAAGAATAAAAGAACTAGAGCAAGGAGCCGATGGAATTTGGAGATTCCACAAGAAAAGGATTTGGGTACCTAAGCAAGGAGAATTAAGAAATAAGATTTTAGAGGAAGCCCATAAATCCAGGTATACCATGCACCCTGGAAATAATAAGATGTACCAAGATTTAAGAAATAATTTCTGGTGGATAGGTATGAAAAAGGACATAGCTAGATATGTATCTAAGTGTTATCTCAAAAACTTTTGAAGACAAAAGAAAAGAGTATAAATACGAAACACTTGAGAGTCCAAAATTGGGTTAACAATGGTTGTCAAAGCAACTGTGTGCATTCATTGGTTCAGAGATGTTCAGGTTACAATAGTATCACCAGTGTTTATACTTAAAAGAGGACTAAACAAGTTTTGCAGAATCATCACATTGTAACAAAGTTTATAACAGAACTTTCAAAAACATATGTGAACATGTCTCCTCATTTTTGCAATTAATTAAACAAGAAAATGGTCTCAAACAGTGGTTATTACAATGTATTTCCAACCACTGACCATTTTCATAAACCTGAGAATGATGTGATTATGAGTGTTATTGGAAAATATACCAGATCCTTTTGATGCTGTTTTCAGAAAAACCTTTAATTATTTTTCTTGAAAAGGTTTTTCCCAAATAAAGCAGGATATATTATTCTTTACTTTTTCTAAGAATGATGTATTTTGTACTTTTACTTGTTTTTAAATAGTAAAAGTTTCATACTCCAGTCAGGATAAAGAACCATCATTTTTTTGGTGATATTATCCTTGAAAATGGATCAAAAGGAAATAGTTCAAGTGTCAAGGTCATGTCAAACTCAAGCTTGGTTTAACACTGAGCAAAAGATTGATTGCTAACAGACCCTAAAATACTTGGATACTCATGTTATAATTCAAATATTATGACACAAAATGAGTAGCCTTAGTAAAAGGGTTTTCATCATCTGGGGTACTAAACCACTGTCAGGAATCTGTAAAGGCTTCAAATTATGTAAATTGACATGTGGTAAAACCTTGAATAAAAATTCTCATAAAAGCTGCTGACATGTTGAACTTGACAATTTGCATCTAAAATGTATTTTGTTAAGGATAGCAATCTTGCAGACATTTCAGAATCAACATCAACAGATATTAGAGATGATATTGTGATTTCACAAGACAAAATCATTTCTTTCATCAGAACAGCAGATGTTCAAAATATTTGTCAAAAGCTTATCCACTGATGCACTAACAGTTGCTGAAATACTAGCATTTCAAATCCTTACCATTACCTTACCTTACCCCTAACCACTGTTTTGTTCAAACATCTGTTTCCTAAATAATGTCCACTGCTGAAAGTCAGCCCCTGATCTTTCATTTTCTTGGCAAGCACTGATGCTCAAAATCAGTGTCTTATCCACTGATATGCTATCCACTGATAGTAAAAATCACCCACTGCTCTCATATTGTTACCGTTTTAACCACTGATATTTGCTTCATCAGTGGTTCTCCAAAACAACTGTCCTCCATTATTCATCTTTTCATCAGAGGTTGGCACGTGGTCAGTTCTTAGCCATCAGATCTTTGTAACTGCTGCCACATCAGCACTTACTTTTTCCTTAAATAAAACCCTGATCAAAACCCCCAAACAGGGTTTTACACTGTCGAATTGAATTCTAAAATTCTCTTCTCAAAGCAGTTTCCAAACTTTCATCCCAAATCATTCTTCGCTCATCTTCATCAAAATGACGAAATCAAAATCAAAATCATCCTCATCTCCCAAAGAGGACACTCAAATGGCTGCTGAACCCATTGAAATCCCATACAAATCCCCTCACAACTACTTGGGTCTACTCACAAAACCCACCAACAACCACACCTTCTATTCCATCATCGACATCATGACTGCATTAAAGTATAAAACTTTGCTAACAGCAGATGCTCCTATTTACCAACAAACCCAGAGAGAGTTTTGGAAAAATGCTACCCTCGACAAACAAGGCGAGAAAGTCATAGCCATCAACTCCTCCATACAGGGTAAAGCTATTCAAATTACTCCACAATCCATTTTGGAAGTCTTTAAACTCGATGATCAGAAAGGTAAAACATCTTTTCCCAAAAACGAGTTGAAAACTGATTTTCTGAAAAGAGGGTATGTAGAACAAACAAAAAGGGATACCTTACAAAAAGGTTATTTTCCTTCTGCACCTAGATTTTTATTTCATACACTTTTAATGTGTGTTTCAAATAAAACAACTGCTTTTAACGAAATACCATTAAAGATCCAATGTCTGGGTTATGCCATTTTACATAATGAAAATTTTAATTACTCCCAGGAAATCTTTGATGACTTGGTAAAAAATGTTGACAGCAAAGCATTTTTACTTTTTCCAAAGTTTTTGAGTTACTACTTTAAATAAAAATTTGGAAAAGAAAATGAAAATCTGCTCAAACAAGGTGTTTATTTTCAAATAAAAGGTTTAACACCTGAAACATTCATTAGAATGTTAACACCTTCAAAAACAAAAGCAGAGGTGCCTGAGCAGAATTTAGCAGCTACCACTGCTCCTCAGACATCTGCTGCTGAGCCCACTGCTCCAGGTGATCATAGCAGCACAACCACTGCTTTGAAACCTACACCTGCCATCACCAAAAAGGCCAAAAAGAAATCATCCAAAAAGCCCACCAAACCCTCTAAAAAGGTAACTCTGGAAGATGAGATCCCAGAGCTAATGCCAGTAACAACACAAATGTCACCACAAACCACTGCTGCTACTTCCTCACAGCAGATGGAAGAAAGATCTCCACCATTGCCTCAAACTCCTCCTGCATCCTCACAAAAGGATCAGGTTGTAAGCACAGGGACCCCACATTATGAAGCTCTAGATCCGATTGGTTCCATCTTCCTCAGTCCTGATCCCAAGGACATGTCTCTTTTAACACCCATACCCTCACCAATCACATTACCCCAATCCATAATACCCTTGTTGCATGCAGTTGCTATAGCTCAGACACAAACCAGTTCCTCTCTATCACCTATCACTGAGAGTACACTCCCCAAGTGACTGGGTCTGATGCTACTACCCCTGCTATCCCAACAACAACTAAGGAGTTTACACCCCTTGAGTTACAAGTAACTCTTGGTGGTAGTTCAAGTGGAGCAGCAACTACAAGTGATGGATCAACAGATCTACATTTGGACAGTTGTTTCATTAGTAAGACTCCCTTGAAGGCAATTTCTTCTATAGCACCTTTGGTAACTACCAGTGAGTTTGTTTTAACCACTGGTACCCTCAAAAGGTTATCAAGTGTTGAAGAGAGAAGACCCCAGAACCAAGAACAAGGGGCATCAATGAATGATTTTTGGGACTCAGACCCTAAGTCACACATTGGTACAACCACTGCTGGTGGGGAATCAGATGATCCCATTAACTTGGGTAATGATTTAAAATATCAGGAATTGAAGGACAGAGTTGAAAATCTTGAAACATCAGTTGCTGAAATAAAGGATATGGTGCAACAGTTGTTAAAAGCTCAAAAAGCACAATCCACTGCTGTTCCAGCTCAAGCACCTGCACAACCTGCACCTGCTGCAAATGAGCTATGGAATGTATTTCAACCCCTGCTTGAAAAACAAAAACAAATGGCTGATCAGCAGCATGCAATACATGTACAAATGCTGACAAACATGGTGGAGTCAAGATTTAAAGATACTCAAGCAGATATCAAAGCTATCAAGGCTCACATACAAAGCACCACTGGAAAGGTTCCTCCCACTGTCCTCTTCATGAATAACCCCTTTCCAGAAGAAGGGAATTGAGGATGGTGTTTATATTGAACCGGAAAAAGATAGCCAGACTAAAGCTGCCATATCAACACACACCACTTCACCACACACCACCACAACCACTGCCCTACCATCATCATCATCTATAATCACATCACCACCACCAAAACCAAACTCACCACCATTACCTCCTGCCATAAAGCAGAAGACAACAAATGTTACAAAATCTGTTGTAATGACAACAGTGGTTGGAACATCAGTTGTTTCAACACCTGTTAGTCAGACATTATCCACCACTCAAATCACTACCATTTCAACACCTGCTCAAAAGCAGAAGACACCTACTGACACATCAGTAGTTGTAATGACAACAGAGGTTGAAACACCAGTTGTTCCAACAGCTGTTAGTCAACCATCTACCACTGATCTCAACATTTCTACATCACAACCAAAATCCCCTTCACCCAAAAAGCTTTACACAAGGAAAAGGAAATTTCAGAAGAATGCTGATGATATACCAGCACCTATTCCTTTATCCTTTACACCTTACAATGTTATCAATCCACAACCACCCACTCAAATATCCTCCACTAGAATTGAATCTGTTGTTGAGAAATATCCACTGGAATTGGAGGCTGTAAAGGATGAAATGAAACAATTCTATACAATAGATGATCCTTGGGAAAGAAGATTTCCTTCTCTCATTGGCTTCAGGAATCCATTAAACATGAATGAGTATCTAAAACTCAAAGCCAGGCAAGCAGATATAAGAGCCAAAATTGAATGCAAAGATCAAGGTGATAAAGCCATTTCTGAAAGAATGGAGTTCTTACACACAAAGGTCAAACAAATGGAAGATTATGCAAAAGACCTGAGCAAAGACATGTCAAATATGCCACCTGATGTTGCCCTACAAAAGGTGATGAGAAAGGAGTTTCTTGAATTCATCATGAAATAAAAATTTTATCCTGCCAAAGAAGAACAGTTCAGTGAATGGCCACTCATTGCACTAAAACATGAGGTGAGCAGAATCAAGAGAATTCAAAATGATCCAAGCAAGAAAAAGACAGCTCCAAACTGGAGTAAATACAAGCAGGCCATTGATAAACTCACTTCAGAATACAAGAGAAAGAAACAGTAGTTAGTGGATGCAAATATGGGAACTGCTAAAGCCATAGCAAAATGGACTAAGCAGTATACAGATGAGGCTTATGAAAGGCTGAAAAGAAGGAAAATAACAGATCCTAATGTACCAAAGAAACCTGAACACAAAAAGCCAAAACAGGTCATTGATCCTAAACCACTGTTCACATCAGCAGATACCCCTATCATTGTGTTAAACCAAGAAAAAGGGAAACTGTTGACCAGTGAAGAAGAAAAGGAAAAGGAAGCCGAGTACTTTACAGACGCCATTAAGAAAATGGATCTAAATGAAGATAGCTCAGTGAAACTTCAAAACCTTGTCAAAAAGGTATTGACCAAACCTGCATCACCAAACACTTCAGCAGACATTACAGCCATTGAGCTTGAACAAAGAAAAAGGCAAGAGCTGATTGAACAAGAAGCTGCAGAAGACATAGCTGCAGCAAATGAAATCATAAAAAAGGCCTTCAATCAAATGTCAGCTGAAAACTCAGAAGTAGCAAAAGGTCAGAGTATTGATCATACTGAAAACTCTAAACTATCAAAAGCTCCGAGTGCTGATCATGTTGAAAACTCTGAACCAGCAAATGTATTGAGTACTGATCAACAACCTCTCTCAAGGCCACAATCCCCTGACTCATCTGTTAATAAATCTCTCCCAAGAAACCCATTGGGTTTAAAAGTACTAAAATGGATGTCTGATCAAAAGACCCATGTACTGACCTTGTTCAGATCCAATGGTGAAGTGAAGTACATATCAAGGAAAGAAGCACTAGGCCTGGGTGTTGAAGATCTACAAGATCTCCTTGAACTTACACTGTGTAGGGATGAGGATGACTCAAGTTCCAAGGACTTTGAAGCAGAATTTAAAAGACAAGCTAAGGAACTTCTGATGAGAAAATAAAAATCCGGAATAATGAAGGGTTTTGGCATTATCTGTTCCAGGGAGAGATTGTTGGGATTGAACCCTACCAGAGGAACAGATAATTAAAGCCAAAACCGGATCACAACAGTGGATTCACAGTAAGCAGCTGTTTACATTAGACTTTCCCCTTGAAAGTGATTATAACAACTGATGGTTCTCTATCCAATGTCGTATACAACTGCTGCTACCCTTTAAACTACTGATATAGCCCTGAAGAAGTAAACACTGCTGGTTCAATCTACTGATGACAAAGCACTGCCCACTCAAGGACTGATCAACTTTGAGGAAAGCACAGATAGAAGAAGATAGCAGTAGTTTAGTGTATTACTTGTCTTATGTAGAATCAGTGGTTAAGATTAGCAGTGTTTGTATAGGAACAGTGGTTACAGGTTGTTAGGCTGTTAGACGTCGCTTTCATGGTGACGTCAGCTGAGATGCCTCAGTGGTTTGGTTTGCCTATAAATGGAGTAGTACTCTGTACTGTTACATTCGATTGACTGAGTGAGTTCTTCTCCTCTAGTCCAATCCTTTCATCTTGTGTGCAATCAACCTTGGAGCATCAGGCTGAGGGGGAGTTTAGTTTGTAAGCATGCTTTGTAATCTTTTGATTTACTTTGTAATCTTTCGACTGATGCAATTCATGTGTTTATCAAATCTATTTCCCTTTATGATTATGTTTACAAAGTTTGTTATTCATTTCCGCTGCACTTAAACTCTGTTCATTTCTATTGATTTGTCTAAGTTATACAAACTAACACAATCATGAGTAGCCTCCGATCCTAACACTAACTTGCTCACAAGTTAAGGCAGAACACCAGAAACCTTCAGGGCTACTTCAAAAATTAGAAATGCCTGTATGGAAATGGGAACTAATAACTATGGACTTCGTTACTAAGTTACCTAAAACCAGAAAGGGTAATGATGCGATTTGGGTAATTGTGGATCGATTAACCAAATCAGCTCATTTTCTACCCATGAAAGAAACCTTTAGCATGGAAAGGTTAGCAAAGTTGTACGTAGACGAAGTAGTATCCTTACATGGAGTTCCACTCTCCATTGTATCGGATAGAGATAGTCGTTTCACTTCACGTTTCTAGACAAGTTTCCAAGAAGCCATGGAAACGCGATTAAATTTAAGTACAACTTACCATCCTCAAACAGATGGACAAAGTGAAAGGACGATCCAAACCTTGGAAGACATGCTTAGGGCATGTGTAATAGATTTTGGTGAAAACTGGGATGATCACCTACCCTTAATTGAATTCTCCTATAACAATAGTTATCATGCAAGTATTGAAGCTGCCCCATTCGAAGCACTGTATGGACGAAAGTGCAGAACTCCAGTTTGTTGGGCAGAAATAGGAGAAAGCCAATTATCAGGTCCTGAAATTGTACAAGAAACTACCGACAAGATCACTCAAATCAAGGGAAGACTGAAAACGGCTCGAGATCGCCAGAAGAGTTATACCGATAATCGACGCAAGCCACTAGAATTTCAAATTGGAGATAAGGTACTTTTGAAAGTTTCTCCTTGGAAAGGAGTAGTTCGGTTCGGTAAAAAGGGAAAACTGAGTCCAAGATACGTAGGACCATTCCCAATAATCCAGCGAATAGGACCAGTTGCCTATCGTTTACAACTACCAGAAGAATTAGCTGGAGTACATGACGTATTTCATGTATCCAATCTCAAGAAATGTCTATCTGATGAATCCCTGGTAGTACCTCTTCAAGATGTAGAGGTAAATGAGAAGTTAAAATTTGTTGAAAAGCCACTGCAGATAGAAGACAGAAAGGTCAAGTTTCTCAAGCACAAACGACTAGTGCTGGTCAAAGTCAAGTGGGATTCGAAGAGAGGACCTGAATACACTTGGGAGCTGGAATCAGAGATGAAGCGAAAATATCCCTACTTGTTCCAGTAAATCTCGAGGACGAGATTTTTATAAGGTGGGGAGGATGTAACAACTCTCATCAAAATTACTAATTCCTATTTTATTTTGCCCAAAAGGAAACCCTAATTGAGACACCCACGTAATATTACATGGCCCCTAAAATTTTCAGAACAATCGGAATCAGGATCAGGGCCCCTAAAACTCGGGGGGGGGGGGGGGGTATTCCCTAATTGGTATTATCCTCACTGTTTGTTGTCAAATGGGAATTTCTTCGAACCATCAACTCACCCAGGCTAGTTAGACACGAGGCTACCCTAAAACTCGGGGGGGAGAGCCTCTCGTGACACGCGACTGCGCCCTTTTTCCAGTATAAATAGAGCAGTTTGGCACTTGAATTCTGGAGTTGGTTCGACGTAAAAATTCGTTTCATACGTTGAGATATTGGCTGATTACTCCAAAAACACACACACTCACGAAATTCAGCCGCGATAACAAGGTAATAACTTGATCACTGCTATGATTTAATGTCCGATAGATAAAAACCAATCCGATGGATGTTTAAGTGCTGCTCAAACTCGGGTTATACTTTGTCATTCGTCGTGAATTCGATGAATGTTTTAGTATTGCACTTTGTCATTCGTCGTGAGGGTTTTGATCTCGTGAGTTGTCGTAAAAGTTGGATTAAAGTTACTAACCTAGTTTTCGTGTGCATTGTTATTTGAATTAGGTTAACAGGCTTATCAGTAGGCTAAGTGTTGCCCGTTTAAATCTGCAATGTGAGTCATTCTCTTTTTATCAAATTATTTTCCAAACTCTATTTGTTTCAACGTTATAATTACAGGGATTAAGTCTTTGTAATCTTCAATTACTGCCGGTATGTGGGGTTTTGTATACATTACTTATTCCCGTTACCATTGGACAACGAGTTAGCCAATGGGTGATCTGACCATAGTCACAGATATAGTCGAGTGACAAATACCGATTTGGGGTAATTGGTTGATATAAACAATGTAATCACCCTTAATACTGTATATTATAACAATGTGTCGTTTTGTGCAAATGAGTGACTCGCTAGTATTTCCCTGCTGATAAAACCTTTTTAAAACATGTTTCAGGTGATCTGCTGTGATCCAGGAAAAAGTGCCATGTAGCACATCAAGCTTGAGGAAGTGGCTCAATAAAATAAAAAAACATGTTTTTGCATAAACATGGATTTCCCAGTGAAATCACCTTTATTGTAAATTATGGGTTTTATTCCCAATTTGTGAAATAAATAAATTGGGCATTTTCAAGTCTTAAAAGATCCTATTAAACATTCCGCTACCAACTCAATTAATAAATACCACGGGGTTTCTGCCGCGGCTCCTGGACCGGGTCAAACCTGGGACTGGGCCGTGACATTTAGAGATTTTATCAAAGAAACGGGGGATAAAAATTTTCATATGCTTTGGAATTTCTTCGGTAAAATTCTAAACGCAATCACAGGTGGTAGAGTTTGTGATTTTCTGGTGATACAAAAGGTTCTGCGTGGAATGTTTTGCACAAACACATATTTGAGGATTTTAATTAATTCTCCAGCCAGCGTGAAGGGTTTTGTACGGAAACATACATGTATCTAAAGACAACAGTAGTTTCAAAACGCTGTTCACTGAAGACCTTGGAATCTTTATGAGATTTTACAGGGATCTGGGTGTAACTCAATTCGTTGAGTTTGCAAACATTGTACTTGGTCAAGCTGACATCCTAAGTACTGATGCTGAAGATCCGTAGTGCATGATGTGGCCAACCTCACAAAGGCGAGACAATGAGATCTGGATGTAGTTTAACTAAGCGTGCTGGTTGAGCTTGCAAGTGATATACTCGGTCTAGCTGACTTCCTGAGTGTTGATGCTGATGATCAAAGTGCATTACTTGGTCGATTCCACAAAGATGGTTTACAGAAGTCAGTTCACCAGAAAACTCTATCAATGTAGTATGCTTGAATGAAATAGAGTTCTTACTGCAAGATCAAGACTTGATGCAGTTTTTAAAGAATGGAACCCTTATTAAATGCCGGTTGGAGTATTGGAAGATTAGTGGAAGATCGGTCAATTTAGCCTTGCGAGGAGATTGCACAACACCCAACACGGATATGCGTACTTTGAGGGGGAAATATCATACGAGAAGCTTCAAGGGTTTGGTATTGATATGAAGACTAAAGTCAAGATACTACTTACCTGGATCATCGGTCAAGGGGGGATCTGTTAACACAGAGAAGGTGACATCAACAAATACTTGACTGAAGATCGATTGTAGTTGCATTTTCAGCATTCGACAGCAATAGACAAGGGGGAATTTGTTGGTGCAGTTTTTGTGTCCGATGCTGTTCGAATAGATTAGATTTATTTTATGCTGATTATGTAATAGTTAGTGAAACGGTCAAACAAACGTGTATTGACCCGCTCGTTTGAAGTGGTCAAACGAGAGGGTTATTAGTTTGACCGCGTGTGTTTGCAAGTGAATGTGGTGTGGCTATAAATACCACCACTTGGTTCATTTACAAAGCAGGAAGGTTTTAGTGTTTGGGGGAGAGATCACCACTTGGTCTCTCCCCGGATGTATGCTCCTTTGGTATGGTTCGACTAGTTAGTAATCGAGCCGCTTTGTAATGTTATGCTACCGAATTAATACAAGGAAGTTGTGTTATCCGTCTCTTATCTCTCCCGACTTGAACATAATCACACACTAATCACGGGTTTTTGTAACACCTCGTAAAATCACGTCCAGTGACATGTTGACACGTGTACTAAACCCTAATAAAGTCAAACGTTGAATTGGAGGGACTATTTTTGTGAAAAATAAAAAACTTTGAATACGAAAGGACTAAAAGTGTCAACTTGCTTAATCTAAGCCTCTAAAGGACATTACACGGTATTCATATTCACATATGAGCCGCTTGTTGATCAAGAGTAGCCGTTTGCGTAATAGTTTGAAAGTTTGCGCGACAGAGGGTTAAAAGCATCAACATGTTAATTCTTACCTCTGAGTGACCTTTTAACAAACTGGGAGCTTCATGATGTTTGATTATACTCTCAAGAATGCCAAATATTGGCCGTCTAAGGCTTTTATTCCTATAAGTGACGTTATTACCGCAACTTTGCAAGTTAGAGGGACTAAAAGTGTCAATATGTTTAATTATACCTCTGAATGACCTTTTTACGAACCCGAAGCATCGTGATGGTTAATAATACTTTTAAGAATGCCTAATATGGATTAGATAAGGCTTCGATGCTATTAAACGATGATATGCGCAAGTTTACGCATTAGAGGGACCAAAAGTGTCAACTTTTGAATCTACACCCTTTGGTGACCATTTAAGCAAATGGGAGCATTGTAATATTTAAGTACATGCTTGGGAATACCCATTATGGACCACGGAAGGCTTGGATATCATTAAACGACATTTCGCGCTACTTTATGCGATTAAAGGACTAACAGCGACGACTTGCGAAACTACGCCTTAGAGGACCTTTTTAATCAAACCAAAGACTTCGCTATGCTCGGTCAAACTCCCGGATGTCTAAGAATGATTACTAGAGGTCCTTGTACCTCGTATTATCTCGACATGATAAATTAGAAAATATTGTGTCATTTATGTTAAGTTTGAAAGTTATATAACAAGTGAAAGTGTTAAGGACTGCTCTTGTCAACCTTTTAAGTTGTTTTAAACTTGGGTACTTCTGATTTAAAAGTTTGAGGGACCATTTATGTCATTTATATAAGATATATAGGCATATATATAAAGACAGGGACCGAAAACAGCATTTCAGCAAACTTTTCGCTAGGCCAGACTTCTTGGCGGGCCGCGTAGCCCACATGGGCTGCCCTACGCGGGCCGCGAGCATATCAACAGCATCAGCAGATTGTTCATTGTTGCTGGTTTTCATTTCTTGTTTTCCCATTCTCACATAATTCGATACTAGGTGCTCTTTGATGGTATTAACACCTAGTTTTATACCTGTTATGATCTCATGGACCTTTCCAACACTTGTCATGATCCTATGCAATCCCAAAAACTATAAAAAGGCCCTTGTTTATTCATTTCATTTCACCAATTCTTGAAGTTCTTGCTCTCTATCTCAAATCTGAGAATCCTGATCATTTGGAACCTCCTTTTGAGTTCTTTTCAGTCCATTGGACCCGTTGTAAGCATCCCTTTCGTGCCTAGTTCAGTTTATTTGGCTTTTAAAGCCGAAAAGTCAAATGTTTCGATAACCGCTTTGACTTTTTATTAGACCTTGTATGGTCAAGCCATTAATCGCTACGAACATGGCAACGTGGTCGTAATTAGGTAGGTATTAAACCCTCAAAAGGGCACCTCCTAATTACCACGTTTGCTTAGTTAATTGTCGGGTCAAAGTAATTAAAATAAAAGTCAAACGAGTCGGTTTTTAAATAAAATTCATAACTAATGATGTAAAAGCAATAAAATCAGTTTGTCAGTTTAATAACTTGGTAAATATTATTTGAACATGTCTAGGCATGTTCAACCTGAAAATTCTAAGTTTAGGCTCGGTTCGCAACAGAAAGTCGCAAAAAGTTGACTTTTGCTTTGACTTTCAGTTCTAACCCGATTTAGCTTAATTTAGATATGCCTTAGGGTTCCTTTAGGACCATATTATAGGTTAGTATAACCCTATGAGGTTATACAACTTGGTTCCATAGAAATCCTAGTTCATTGCATGTTTCCGTTAAATGCTTAAAAGTTGACCATTATGCCCTTTTTATATTAAAACGAGATTTTTGAAAATGTGAGCGGACGAAAACCTTTATTATTGATATTTAAGTATGTTCTAAAAGTTTGACATCAGATTATGGTCTAAAATAAAAGTTATGCGCGATATCGTAAAATGCAAGCTTTTTATTAATTAAACGGCATTTTTGGCATAAAACCCATTTAAACCCAAATTTTGACACCAAACTTTCTACCCCCTATTATTAAATAATATTTAGGGATTTTTGGAAATTTTTGTGAAATTTTAAACTAATCATAACATAGGGTTCTTGCATCGACTCGGTAATTGACGGTTATGCCATTTTTGATAATAAAATGAGTTTTACACATCCTTTACATATCAAACCTTTTTCTACTGATTTTATAAAATAAATAAATTATTTTAAACAGTAAAGGGTGATCAAAATCTCATATTTTCTTAATCAACCCGAATACCGTCAAATACCGACTTTTATGCGATGTAGGCGCATAATATGGTTTAAAACCACATCTAGCACCTAAGACTTGTTACCTACTGATGTTATGAATAAATTGTTTATACTTAAACAGTAAGTAAAAGTTTTAAATTCAAAATTCTAATTTTGACCCTTAAAGCATATGTGAAATGACCAAAATGCCCATTCAGTGCATAGTTTGGTCATAAAAGATAAATTTCACACACACACACACACACACACATATATATATATATATATATGATATATTACTAATATAACTTATTAAAATAAATATTTTTACTGATCACTTTAGACCAGAACCTCAGATTACTATTTAACCTCTTTTATAACCCTTAAAATGACCAAAATACCCCTACGGGGCTTAAATTGATTTTAAATCCGTTTTGGGCATAATGCAAGGTATCCTACTGATATCACAACATATTTAAGGCATATTAACTTGTGAAACATGTTCATGACTCGTTTTGTTACCCGTTATGCATTTTTCGTGTTCGGTACGGTTTATGTAACTAGTTTGCATAAATTAACCAAAACGGGTCAAACCTTATCATTTTCACTTCAAAAATTCAGAATGTGTTTAGTTTACCCATATTATACAAGCCTCCATACTTGTCGGGTCTAAATCACATTCTAATCCGGTCTTCGCTTAATCTTGCGATTTCGAACCGTAGACCTTTCCTTAAAACTAACCGGTCTAAGTTACAACTTAAATAAGATCCGTTAGGAATCTAATAGGTTAATAAAACCTTCGTTCCAGATTGAGAGCCTTGGTAGAAGTACTTGCACTTGCTGATTAGAATATACGGCTGAGTATAAATTACATTTTTAGCTCAGGTAAATACTTTTAACTTATTTTCCGTTATACGGGCGTGGGATACGGTATTGTAATAATACCGCTTGGTCGGGTGTAGAAACCTTTTAATCGGAGATGATTAAATTGCATAATCCCGTTTTAATCAGTTTGCTTGATAACAAATAACATTGGGGGTTAATGACCGTGTCCTAGATATCCTTGGCTCATTTAAAAAGCGTAAATGGCCACAACTTAAGCACAGGGTGTAGGCACACACCTGCCTGTTGCGTATGTAAAAGATATACTCACTTGTGAGGTAACTTCTTGTGAGTTTATATTTGTGGTGTGTCGATTAATCTTGATCGGTTTATTTAAATACCGGCCCTAAATGTTGGACAAACACGTAAATCTGATACAAGATTGTTATTAATATAATTGTCCCAAGTTATAAAAGAATATTTGTGCCTCGTGTATTTAAATCAATTTTCATAAACACTTTTTAAAAGAGTCAGTTAATTGTATTTACCAGTGTAAACTGAAGTATTTTCCAAAAAGATTAAGTGACAGGTACTGTACGTAAATTGGCTGGGAGCTCGGGGCATTAATAAGGAATCTTGCAAGTTCTAAACGTCTAAAGTCTGTTGAACAATGTTTATATTTCTGTTTTAAGACCCGCCTGTGGATCCTTATACAACCGTTGTGTAATATTCTATTATACTTTCGAATCGGTTTCTAATATTATTACTTTAGACTTCCACTGTGCATTGAACTGTGATTATTTGACTATGATGATATCAACTACGTCACGATACTCCCCACCGGTAATACGTGGAAATATCGGGGTGTGACAGTTTCGGTCCGAATCATGAACCTACAAACCTTTTGTAAAACATTTGTAATAAGTGGATTATAATTGAAAAACAATCATTGACGATGACTTCTTGTTTGTGATTATTTATCTTTACTTATAAAATTTAATATTGTTTTGAGCTTAAACTGTTTTGTAATCTCAAACCTTGTAAACTCAGACCTAACAAACGTATGGGTTCATTCACTAGCCTTTAATCATCTTGTAACATATGTAACACAATACTCAAACACAAGCTATCCTGACACATTCTAACACCCATACATCAACCAACGACACCACTAGGCTATAGACATTTGTATAAACAATGTTTTACATTGATTAAAAAAAAAACAAATAACAGATCCAGTACCGATGTTTTGACCGATATTTGTTCAGTTCATCCAACACCGGCTATAGTTTAAGGTACCCAAAAAACTCTATCTTGAATACAACTCTGTTTTTAATGATGTGGTAAGTCGAGTAAACCAAAAAAACAAATACGGTACCAGTACCGATGTTGTTTGGCAATAACGGTTCGGTTCGTCATGATAAAGAACACAAAAATCAACTATATATGACCCATTCGATTTTGAACTTTTATCGAACCATAGATAAAAATAAGCACTTCGTAATGGTATATTCAAAATTTTATAACACATTAATTTATATTTTGAGAATAACGAAAATGGCAGTCAGCGTCACTTTATATAAAAAACCTAAACCACGAGGCAACTATGATGACATATATGTTTGTATTTTGACTACTTGTACATAACTATTCATAACTTTGCTTTGAGTAAAACGTATATCTAGACGTAGATAAATTTAACACGTCACAAAGGTATATTTGAAATTTTTATAATGCACTCTATATTTTTAAAATAATGAAAAGCGTAAGAAGCGTCACTTTATATAAAAAGGGAAAACTAAAAGTTTTGTCCTTTATCTTTACACCATTTTGTAGGCGGTGTCCTTTAGCACAAAACTTTGTAAGTTTTGTACTTTGTGTTTTAAAATCTTACACGTTTTAACCTTTAGGCCAAACTCAGTTAATTTTTTCAGTCCAATCAAATGATGTGCAAGTCACATGTGGGTATAATTGCCTTTTTACCCCTGTTATTTAAAAACCCCTTTCTCTCTTTCTCTCTAGCTCTATAGAATGAGTTCATTATGGCTGTCCAAAAAGCTCGCGGCTCGGAACTCGCTCGAAGCTTGCTTAGATTTAGCTCGGAAAAAGCTTGCTCGATATGACTCAGTTTGAAAGTGAGTCGAGCTGGCTCGGCTCGGTTAGAAAGTGAGCCTAGCTCGGCTCGGCATAGCTCGAATTAATTTACTTATAATATATTTTATTTTTATATACATCTAATATATTACAAAAAAGTGATTATTATTTACATGTATTTAGTCTTATAGTTTGATATCTATGACATATTTAAAGGTTGATTGCCATGCTAATGAACAAACATTGTATTTACTTGAAATATAAAACTTATTTTGCGTTGTTGAACGTGATTTTAGTTTGTAATTTATTAGGTTGAAGTTACTTTGAATACGTTCTTTTTGTATTGAATAATATTTTAGAATACTGAATTTTGAGAGCTATGTATTAATTTTTATTTTTAAAATCGAGCCAAACCAAGCCGAGCCGAGCTAGCTCGGTTTAAAACCAAGCCGAGCCCGAGCTTAGATTTTCAGCTCGGTTTCAAATCCAAGCCGAGCCGTGTCACACCCCAACTGATTGCGGAAACATTGGGATGAGACGAACAAATTGCTCAAAACTTCATAACACTATGTGACAATATAATTTAAATTGAATTTCATTAATTGCTAAAGTATAATACAAGAAATCAAAATAAACAACATTGTTTGGAATATACAACAACAAAATAGTTTAATAGAGGTGTGTTTCTAAGTCCACTTAAATCTTGTTTCTTCACTTAGCATCATCTTGTCTATCATCCTGCAACATGTATTAAAATACAATCAACAAAAAGTTGGCGAGTATACAAGTTTGATATATAGTACAACATAGAATAAAATTGTTTAACGTGTTCATATCCAACATAAATAACATGATGCAAGTTACTAATACGCTGAAACGGTGTCACCATATGTTCAAACCCAAGTTTCCAATGCGTTAAAATAGCCTATCCCAATAGTTTAGCGGGAGGTAAAAATAGTTTAACTTAACAATACCCCAAGTCGCGTGGGCGGTGCATTACTTCTATAGCGCTATAATTGTTAAGGTGAGCTTGTACGAAGTTAATGAGCAAATATACACTAATAGTTTACATAGCATATGAGATTAACAAGCATAAAATCGTTCATAGACTAACTCCCAATAGACTAGCGGGAGGGGAACATGTTTACATGTGGATACAATATGATTCAAATAGTTTCAAGTGTTTAGTGTTTTTACATAGAATACATGTTGCACCCAAAAGTGTTAAAAGGTAAAATGGGTTCGAGTATACTCACAAAATTGAATGTGTTTTCTGATTTATCCAACGTGACGAGGTTGTTGAGACTTGGAAGTTGAATGTGTTCGGTTTAGAGTTTAAGAGGATGTTTACGTTAGGGTTTATGGATTTGAAGTTTAAAGACATGAAAATAGACAGATGGAAATAATCATCCATCACATATGATGTTTAGATGACATACTTACTAGCTTGACAATGTCCACTTGTTCATCATCAAGATTTCGGTTTGTTTGAATGTTATATAAGTATTACATAGAGTATACTATATCATATATGTCAAGCATGAGGTTGAAGATTAAAGTCTTCATTTAGGCACCTCTAAGTATCATAGAAATCATGCACGAGGTAGGAAGAACAAAGCTTCCATTTAGGTACCTCTATTGTTCACCACTACACTTGTTGTCATAAACAACAAGGAGGGTCATGAACTTACAAGTATAGATGAAATAACAACTATTCTAAGAGGAAAACATCAAGCAATGTGTGGATTTTCAAGTAGGATATCCCAAGCTAATCCTAAATCACACAATCATCAAACCTTAGGCTTGAACATCACTTGTGGGTTAAACCCTTGAACAAAACATAAAGTTTGTGAGGTTTTAACCTATGATTTAACATGTCTCAACCTTGTTTTTATGCCTAACTAACCATAGATGAGGTTATAAGCATAAGGACATATGTTTGAGATGAGTTAGACTCGAGTTCAACTAAGATTAACAAGTTTAAATGAAATCAGAAACAAACAGTCCACTTTGGAGCCTTTTTGGCGACATTCCAGGGCTTAGTTTTCCATGGAAAACCTCTGGAAATGTTCCTAAGGTTGTTCCAAGCAAGTGGAAAAAGATTGGATGAAAAACATTAAGAAATGAGAAGTTATGCATACTTTTGTGAAGGTTGGTATTTCTGCTCGAACTTGTGATTAGCAGCTGATTAAAGGAGGATTGGAGAGTGTTTTAGATGATTTGTTAAGTGTAAAACGCTTGGAGGATGATGGGTTTTTATAGAGAAGAGTTAGGTTAGCTTGTGGTTGGATATTAATTGCTAAAACATGGTTTAAAAGTCAAATAAACTCCAAAACTCATGCCCAAAACGAGCTGAAAAGGGTTCTTGTCACGCTGATCAGGCCCTTTGAACGAGTGTATAAATATTTTAGGGGCTGGTTTTGTTCAATGTGAAGACATAGCTCAGCTGGTTTTGCGCGCGTGTGTTGAGACCGGTGACCCCGGTTCGAGTCCTGGCAGCACCCTTTTTATTGTTTTTAACTTTTAACAACTTTCATGACATTACAAACTGGTCCCTCAAGTTTAGGGATTAATTACTAGGTGAATTAACTTGGTTTACTAACTTGATTAACTTATATTACTTCAAACGAACTTTGAACTCTAACAAAACTAACTAGTTTTTATTTTTATTTATTTATTTATTTTTATAAAAAGAAACAAAAACTTTTTATCGTAATATAATTACTTTAATTAATTAAATAAAATAGATAGATAAATAACCATATTAATTAGGATAAAAATATTTAAACGATTATTCATTTCACGAAGCTTTCGAGTTTCGAGAATTAGGATCCGAATTTCATTATTTTAAGAGTTTTAATTAGTTTAACGAGCATTGAGTTTCATGGTGTAATAACGAACCAAGAGTCTTGGATAATATATCGGCTGCAACGAAAGACGGCATACGAGAGTACAAAGTTTCAAAAAATAGGATTTCAAGCAAGGGTTTCCAAATATAGAAAGTATGAAAACGCAGGGCGTTACAGTCTCCCATCCTTTAGGAAATTTCGTCCCGAAATTTATTCAAGAGGAAGACTTGAAGAGTTTTGGCAAAAAGGTGATTATTCAAAACTGAGACTTGAAAATTTCGAAACGTAAAAGTAAGAAATTTCGAAGAACGACAAGATACATTTGTAAAGGAGTTCGTTTGTCTAAATTGATTTGAGGTACCAAACATAATTGAAAACGTAAGGGTGCGTATATGGTTAAAACGAGTTTAAACAAGTTTGAAATCCTCAATTGGATACGTATTAAATGCGTTATATTAGGAAGGGGAATCTTGTGTAAAACGGTTTGTATTTTGATGAAAGTGGGGTAGCTTGCATAGGAAGTTTTTAAGGATAGTATAAAATCACACATTTGTAAAAAATGTTTATTGAGAGGAACGAGAAGGTTTGGTAAATAAAGTGATAACGGTCTACTAAGTATGTTTACACAAGAATAAAGAATAGAAAGATGGTTTTAAAGGTAAAGAGATAAGTTAGGATTCGAATGTTTAAACCGATGTGATTGTGATCTAGGTTCGTATAAGAGGACAAGGAATAAAGGAGAATAATGAGAGTATAAAAGTGAACGATTGATGTTGAATACACGAATGCGAGTATCAGAAATAGCATAAGTGCTGGATAGACGAAAGTAGCGTGCTTAAGAATGAAGTCTCGTCGTGGATAATCGGATATAATGCGTTTGTGAATTGTTTAAAGTTGAATTAGGTCCAAAAGTTTGCAAAGCACTGAATTACGCATGGCACGTTCTACGAAAGTTTAGTAATATGGTGGAAATACTTATATATAGGGTGTACCAGTGGTGTATCCACCATGTTTCGACCATGTTACATCCGTTTCGTTATTCGGTGCAATGTTACATTCCGTGTTTTACCATACGCAGTAGTACACTCTATGGTTCTCATACGCCTATCATCATAATCCCGTGTTCACCCGTGATTATATTGATCATCGCATGATCCGCATAGCTTGTACTAGTTGCGTATGAATTAAGGTATACATGAATTTTGAAAATAAGATTACGTGTGTATAGAAATGTAGCATATAAGCATGTTTGCGCTCCAAATAGTATAAGACCGACGTAAGCGAATCCCTCGGGTTTCGCTCGCGTATAGGTGCAAAAGTATAAATTTTGAGTATGAAGAAAGCAGGATGATAGTATAAGTTTAATTATGAATACGCATGTGAGCATAAACACAAAATGCATGACAAGAGTATGAGCACAAGCATAACGTGTATGAAAAGAGAGTATAAATGTGAGTACAAATTTGAGCATGAACGAATGAATGTGAGTATAATCATAAATCGTATAAGGGAGGGTATGAACACGAGTACGAGTGTGAATACGAGTATACATATGAACACACAACGTGTGGGTATGAATACGAGTATGAGTATGGATATGAACATACGATGGATGAGCATGCATACGAACGTGAATATAAGTGTAAAACATGAATGTTCAAGTATGAATAGAATGTATGAGTATGAATATAAGTGTAGGAATAATTGTATAAGTATGAACAAAGTGTAGGAACGTGAAGATAAGTGAAGCATAATTGAATAAATATGAGTAAAACATGATTGTGAATATTAGTGTAACCATAATTGTATAAGTGTAGGTGTAAGTGAAATGTATGAGATGAAAGTGAATATGACTATAGGTGTAAAACATGTTTAAGTATGAAAAAAGGTACGAGTGGAAATATGAATGTGAACATTAGTATAAACGTAAACGAGGGGAAATGAATATAAGTACCAACGTATAATGCATGAATGTGTATATGGGTATGAATATAGATACAAACGAAATTGTATAAGTGTGGTTATAAACGTAAATGTATGAATTTTGAATTATAAACATAAATGTGTAAGTATGGATATAAGTGTAGAAAAAAAATGTATATATACGAGTGTAAGAAATAATGGTTTTGTTTGTAACATTAATCGAAATTTACGAATTAAAGCACATAAAAGATTAAGAAGGTTTGAGTAAGAAAGAGAAGAAAACTAGTGGTATGCGTGAGATTGTTGTGAGATATTGACTAAAACGTGTAAAATGATATGTGCGTGTTGTCGCTTGAGCAAAATTGAATCAAAATAGATTTAGTCGAATTGGGAATGTTGAGTCTAGTTTGTGCAAGTGAAGAGGATATAAAACATCCATTGGTTGCGTGAAATGCTACTTGGTAAAAGAATGAAAATGCTACTCTTGTTTTAAAAGAATTTACATAAGTTGAAAATTATTGGTTCTTATGAAGTTTCCTTGCCCACATGTTTCAAATTCATTTGACGTATCGAGTAATGTTTGAAAAGGTTCTAGAATTTAATGAGGTTACATCGTTTTAAATAACTTTTCATTAACGAAGAAATTCGAAGTTTAGAGGTTATTGTGAAAACATTGATCCTTAGAAAAAGAAATTTGGTATATGAGCTTAGTGATCGTGAAAAGTGTCCTCAATAAAATGCTTTGTTGATTTTGAAGAGAGTTTTGGTAAACGATCGAATAATATTTGTAATATTTATTATGAAAAGTCGGGTTGATTCTCGATTGAAAAATAACGATCCTTAGTATAATGATGCGAGATGAGTATGTTTTAGTAATTACGCGGAATACGAAATTTTGTGGGCAATGGATTTATTGGGCAGACTAAATTGATAAGTAGCATTTCGTGAAATTTTAAAAATTGAGAAATGAGCGTTTACGGTAATATCAAGAATTTCGTGGATGTGAGAGAATGTGAAAATAGATTGTAGGATAAGAAGTAGGTTTAAATAGGCAATGCATGTTGAGACGAATAAGAATTTGACTAATAATAATCAATTTGGGTATAAACGTGATAGTGTGTACATAATAAAGTCTATTAAAAGTAAGTCTTGGTAACGATCACCTAAGTAAGAGAATCACCCCTAACTCGTTGGTGAGGTCGTTGTAAGATGAGAAAAGAAACGGAGTTAGTCGTCAAGGTAAGGAAATCACTCCTATCTTGATGATATGCCTCCATTTATTGTTACAAGGGATATAAATAAAATTATGTGAAATCATGTATGTGAATAATGTATAAATGTATGAAAAATTATTAGTACGATATATGCGAAAAAGTGAAATTTCAAAAATAATTCGAATTCGAAAAGAGGGAATTGTATCATAAATGATCGAGAATAATAAAACGTAATTCGATTAAAACTTGGATGGTTCCAAAATGGAACGTTGACTAACCAAAGTGGTCGAAAGGTTTTTTGAATTTGAGAAGCATGCTTTGGCCTAATATGTGGTATACTCTCGCCGACACGTCGGTTAACGGTATTCACCCTTCCGATTACTACATGTCCCAATTCAATCAAAAATTCGAGACTTGGCGGGATTTATGAAAAATCAAGGAGTGGGACTAGTTGACAAGATGCGGGTTTCACCCCTAACTTGACGATTCCGTGCCCTAAGTGCGGTTGGTACTCGTCGGGTCAAAATTTAATTTTGACATGTTGACGAGGGTCCACTAGAATTTGAAATTGAAATTCTTCATCAAGGTGAGGACTTCACTCATAACTTGATGACGAATCTCGTGTAAAAGGAATAGGTAGATTGAGAGTCGTTCACCAAATCGTGGGTTTCACGCCTATTTTGGTGAAGTTGTCTTGTTTGTATAATACAAGTGTTTGCAGATTTAGAATAGTCGAGTAAAATGTATGAGGAAAAGCGTATGTTGAAGATTAAACAAACAAGTATAAACATGTCGAGAATGGCACATAAAGAATGAAATATTAAAACAAATATTAACGCATAATAAAACAAGTATTAACACATAGGAATAACATGTCAAGTATGATACATAAGGATAGAACGACATATATGTTTAAAAGGCTCAAGGAGAATAAATAAGAAACACATAAAGTGGCATGCATGTAGTTTCACGCAATACATAAGAATAAGGCTCTAAAACTATAGACTAGGTAAAAACATTCATACTTTTCCTAATTCCCTATAGTTATGGCTCTGATACCAATCTGTCACACCCCAACCGATGGCGAAAACATCGGGATGAGACGAACAAATTGCTCAAAACTTCATAACACTATGTGACAATATAATTTAAATTGAATTTCATTAATTGCTAAAGTATAATACAAGAAATCAACATAAACAACATTGTTTGGAATATACAACAACAAAATAGTTTAATCTAGGTGTGTTTCTAAGTCCAATTAAATCTTGTTTCTTCACTTAGCATCATCTTGTCTATCATCATGCAACATGTATTAAAATACAATCAACAAAAAGTTGGCGAGTATACAAGTTTGATATATAGTACAACATAGAATAAAATTGTTTAACGTGTTCATATCCAACATAAATAACATGATGCAAGTTACTAATACGTTGAAACGGTGTCACTATATGTTCAAACCCAAGTTGCCAATGCGTTAAAATAGCCTATCCCAATAGTTTAGCGGGAGGTAAAAATAGTTTAACTTAACAATACCCCAAGTCTCGTGGGCGGTGCATTACTCCTATAGAGCTATAATTGTTAAGGTGAGCTTGTACGAAGTTAATGAGCATATAGACACTAATAGTTTACATAGCATATGAGATTAACAAGCATCAAATCGTTCAAAGACTAACTCCCAATAGACTAGCGGGAGGTGAACATGTTTACATGTGGATAGAATACGATTCAAATAGTTTCAAGTGTTTAGTGATTTTACATAGAATACATGTTGCACCAAAAAGTGTTAAAAGGTAAAATGGGTTCGAGTATACTCACAAAATTGCATGTGAGACTTGGAAGTTGAATGTGTTCGATTTGGAGTTTAAGAGGATGTTTACGTTAGGGTTTACGGATTTGAAGTTTAAAGACATGAAAATAGACATACAAAAATAATCATCCATTACATATGATGTTTAGATGACATACTTACTAGCTTGACAATGTCCACTTGTTCTTCATCAAGAGTTCGGTTTGTTTGAATGTTATATAAGTATTACATAGAGTATACTATATCATATATGTCAAGCATGAGGTAGAAGATTAAAGTCTTTATTTAGGCACCTCTAAGTATCATAGAAATCATGCATGAGGTAGAAAGAACAAAGCTTCCATTTAGGTACCTCTATTGTTCACCACTACACTTGTTGTCATAAACAACAAGGAAGGTCATGAACTTACAAGTATAAATGAAATAACAACAACTATTCTAAGAGGAAAACATCAAGTAATGTGTAGATTTTCAAGTAGGATAGCCCAAGCTAATCCTAAATCACACAATCATCAAACCTTAGGCTTGAACATCACTTGTGGGTTAAACCCTTGAACAAAACAGATAGTTTGTGAGGTTTTAACCTCTGATTTAACATGTCTCAACCTTGTTTTTAAGCTTAACTAACCATAGATGAGGTTATAAGCATAAGGACATAGGTTTGAGATGAGTTAGACTCAAGTTCAACTAAGATTAACAAGTTTAAACGAAATAAAAAACAAACAGTCCACTTTGGATCCTTTTTGGCGACATTCCAGCACTTGGTTTTCCATGGAAAACCTCTGCAAATGTTCCTAAGGTTGTTCCAATCAAGTGGGAAAAAGAATGGATGA
>JARYGA010010150.1:0-49743 GCA_030545235.1 Helianthus tuberosus
TGAAGTTTTCCCTGAAGAACTACCTGGTTTGCCACCAGATAGGAAAATAGAATTCAGAATTGACATTATTCCTGGATCAGCACCAGTAGCAAGGGCGCCTTGTAGATTAGCACCAACGGAGATGAAGGAATTGAGAACACAGCTAGATGATTTGCTAGCCAAAGGTTTCATCAAACCTAGTTCTTCTCCTTGGGGAGCACCAGTTTTATTTGTCAAGAAGAAGGATGGATCGATGCGTCTGTGCATCGACTACCGTGAACTTAATAAGGTCACTATCAAGAATAGGTATCCTTTGTCCAGAATCGACGACCTGTTCGATCAACTTCAAGGGGCAAGTTTCTTCTCTAAGATTGACTTAAGGTCAGGCTATCACCAACTGAAGGTTAGAGATGAAGACGTACACAAGACTGCATTTAGGACTCGTTATGGTCATTACGAGTTCCTAGTGATGCCTTTTGGGCTCACTAATGCACCGGCTGCGTTCATGGATCTCATGAATCGCGTTTGCAAGCCATACTTAGATAAATTTGTCATCGTTTTCATCGACGACATTCTCATCTACTCAAAGAACCAAGCTGACCATGAGAAGCACCTTCATTGCATTTTGGAACTACTTCAAAAAGAAAAGCTCTATGCCAAATTCTCGAAGTGTGAATTCTGGCTACGAGAAGTCCAATTTCTTGGACATGTTGTTAGTGAGCGTGGTATCCAAGTAGATCCCGCTAAAGTTGAAGCTGTCATGAATTGGCATGAGCCAAAGACGCCTACAGAAATTCGTAGCTTCCTAGGTTTGGCAGGTTACTATAGGCGATTCATTGAAAACTTCTCAAGGATTGCTGCACCCCTAACTTCGCTGACGCGTAAGAAGATTAAGTTTGACTGGGGTCCTAAGCAGCAGGAATCCTTTGATATTCTGAAACAAAAGTTGAGCGATGCTCCAGTATTGACATTGCCTGATGGAATCGAGGAGTTTGTAGTTTATTGTGATGCATCACACATCGGGATGGGATGTGTGCTTATGCAGAAAGGCAAAGTCATTGCCTATGCTTCACGCCAGTTAAAGGTGCACGAAAAGAATTACACCACCCATGACTTGGAGTTGGGTGCCGTTGTATTCGCACTAAAACTTTGGAGGCACTACTTATATGGAATCAAATGTGTGATCTATTCTGATCACAAGAGCCTTCAACATCTGTTCAATCAGAAGGACTTGAACATGAGGCAACACCGTTGGATGGAAACTCTTAATGATTACGATTGTGAAATAAGATACCATCCCGGCAAGGCAAATGTAGTCGCCGATGCCTTGAGTCGGAAGGAAAGGGTGAAACCCATTCGAATCAATGCCAAGCGCATGGAAATAAAGAACAATTTGATTGAAAGGTTGTTAGCTGCACAGAAGGAAGCTGTGTTGGAAGCTAACTATCCTAACGAAAAGCTAGGGGTAACTGAGGAGCAGTTAACACTTAGCAAGGACGGAATACTAAGATTGAATGGACGAATATGGGTTCCAATTTATGGAGGACTTCGAGATGTTATCCTCCAGGAAGCCCATAGTTCCAAATACTCCGTTCATCCTGGAGCTGATAAGATGTACCAGGATCTAAGGGCGAATTATTGGTGGATAGGCTTGAAGAAGTCTGTAGCCACCTATGTAGCTAAATGCTTGACATGTGCGCAAGTCAAAGCCGAGCATCAGAAACCGTCAGGGCTACTACAACAGCCTGAACTTCCTACATGGAAGTGGGAAATGGTAACTATGGATTTTATCACCAAGTTACCCAAGACAAGGAAAGGCAATGATACTATATGGGTGATCGTTGATAGACTGACTAAGTCAGCACATTTCCTACCCATTAAGGAGACGTATAGCTCCGACATGTTAGCCCAACTGTACGTAGATAAGATTGTAGCTTTGCATGGCATACCTGTGTCTATTATCTCTGACAGAGATACTAGATACACGTCACATTTTTGGAAAAGCTTCCAACAATCTTTGGGCACGCGTTTGAATTTCAGTACGGCTTACCATCCTCAGACAGACGGCCAGAGTGAACGTACTATTCAAACGTTGGAAGACATGCTTCGTGCATGAGTGATTGACTTGGGTGGTAGTTGGGATAACCACCTGCCGTTAATCGAGTTCTCCTACAACAATAGCTACCATACCAGCATTAAAGCTGCGCCTTTCGAGGCCTTATACGGTAGAAAGTGTAGATCGCCCATTTGTTGGGCAGAAGTTGGAGATGTCCAATTATCAGGACCGGAGATAGTCTTTGAAACGACGGACAAGGTTGTCCAGATTCGTGACCGTCTCAAAGCTGCCCGAGATAGGCAGAAGAGCTACGCAGATCCAAAGCGTAAATCTTTTCACTTCGAAGTAGGTGACAAGGTGTTGCTTAAAGTATCACCCTGGAAGGGAGTGATGCGATTTGGTAAGAAAGGCAAGCTAAGCCCGAGATACATAGGACCTTTCGAGGTTATCGAACGTGTCGGGTCAGTTGCCTATAAGCTAAACTTACCAGAAGAGCTTAGTGGAATTCACAATGTATTTCACATCTGCAATCTGAAAAAGTGTTTCGCTGATGAATCACTGGTAATACCACATACAGATGTGCATATAGATGAGAGCTTGAAATTTGTGGAAAAACCATTGTCGATCGAGGATCGACAGGTTAAGAAGCTTCGAAGGAAGCATGTACCGATTGTAAAGGTCAAATGGGATGCCCGTAGAGGTCCCGAATACACATGGGAGGTAGAGTCCACTATGAAGGAGAAATACCCTCATTTGTTTCAGTAAATCTCGAGGTCGAGAATTCTTTTAAGGGGGTGAGGATGTAACACCTCGAAAATTCACGTCCTATAATGTGTTGACACGCGTCATAAGTTGAACGTGTGTAGGAATATTCTTGAAGGACTAAAGTTGACAAACCTGGAAAGTATGTGAATATACGGGTTCTAAATGTCAACAGTGAATAATTATATTGTACATTAAGCCTACATGATGTTTATAAGCTTAAACGAATAAATCATGGATCATACATAGCTAATTGTGAAAGAAAGTGAGAGGTTACAAACTACAGGGGTTAAATGTGTCAACACGTTTAAGATATACCTCTGAGTGACCTTTTAGCAAACCCGAAGCCTTGTAACGATTAATTATGCTCACTAGAATGCACCATAAAAATTTCATAAAGTTTCGTTATCGTATGAGCAAGTTGTGATCAAATTCGTATGCGAGGGGTTAAAAGCGTCAACGTTGAAATTCATGACTTTTCGGGTAAACACAAAGTGACCAAGGGCTTCACAAAGTGGGTATAAGTCTTAAAGCCCCTAAATGTCAATATAAAAGCCTCATAATGCAAAGAATAGTGCGAAAGCGATGTTTAGAAGGATCAGGGACCAAAACTGCAACATTGAAAACTTGTTTGGCAGGTCATCATGTGCTCGCGTAGCGCGAGCACTAAGCCCCTTTGCAGTCACGCTACGCGACTGCCTTGTCTGATCAGAAAACATGCACAGGTGTCTGGCAAGCTTCACAACCGACTCCAATGTCTTGTATTGCATACCATGGGCTGCCTAGGATGGTTTTTAGACCCTAGGACACTTGTGGTTGATCAGGTAACAATGGTAGGCTCGCATGTCATCAATCTAAATGAGTTTGGCTCACTATATAAGTCACACAAAGTTGCAACTTATGATCATTCCTTTCAACATCAACTTCTGAGCATTTGAGGGGCACAAGAGCAGAACCAAGACCTTCCTTGTAACACCCCGAAAACGGCTTTGGTAATCAAACCACGTTAATAGTAAAGACGGGTAAAATACCTTTAGTGGTAAAAATTTACCCGGTAAATATTAGGATTTAAATAATTAATCCTAATAATAAATAAAAAGTGAATAAAAGCTTTTAAGAAATAAAAGCTTAGAAGGCCCGAGTTAACGGGACCTAAAATAAACTTAGTCATAAATATTCCCGAACCCGCTAAGTTAACTAGGAATATTTAACCTAGTTAATAAGTGGGAAAATTGTTAAAAGAAATAAGTAGGTTGTGGCCTACTTAATAACGAACCAAACACGAGGGATTAAAGCGGGATAACTAGAAAAGTTATTAAATAAAAACAAACACAAACACACACACACAGTGTGTGTTCTGGATCGAGCTCAGGGGCGACCAAGAAGGGTCAAACCCTAATCAACACAATTTCATCAAATTGAAGGGGCAAATCAAGTCCAAATCAAAATCCGAGTATGAATTAGTGATCTCCATTGAAAAAGGAGTCATGAGGTATGTAAATTTCTTGAGAAATCTCTAGTTGAAATTCTGAGCAAACCTAGAGAACTCGAATCTGAACTTGCATGTTTGTTGTTTGGATGAAATTAGTGATGAAACTATGTCTAGGAGTAAACCCTAGTCATGTACTTGTTGAATTGATGTTCATGGTTGTGAATCCATGATCATACACTCATGTGTCAAGTGGGTTTTGATTATGTAGTAAAGATGATGATGTACACATGTTTAAAAACATCATAGTTGCTAGTAGGAACAAGATACTTGAACAATTTGCAAGTTTGAGTAATTGATCATAAGTGATAGTGGTGATTTTTGATGTTAATCTTGGTAAAAATAACTAGTTAGGAACTAGTTAATAAATATGTAAAATCATGCACATTAGGTGTTTGTTAAAATGCCTAAATGAGAACTAAGTGTTGATAATGTGCCTAATTGAGTCTTGTGAACTTGATAGTGTAATCATATGTGTTAATTGGTGATTTGACTTTTAAATAGTCAAACCGACCATTAATAAGATCGAATGGTAATTGTGATAGAAAATATGTAAGATGGAATAGTCATAATTAATGATGACTAATATAACCGTCTTACGAATTATGATGATAGTTTGACGCTTGACAAGCTAGGTGGAGGCTTGGAAAGGAAGCGGGTCAAACGAAGCAAGAATGGCGGAAAAGCATAATTCGGATGCAAGGTAAGTATAGCTTACACTAGTCTTAAATTGTGGAATGTTTTCTTATCATATAAATTATGAATGAGATATCTAAACAATTGAAATATGATGTTCCGTCGTGTAGTCGAACGGAACAAGAAAATCAAAGATGATAGAAACCATAATAATGGTTAAAAAGAAGTAAATCGATAAATTGGTCATATTATGTCGAAAGAAATACACGATTTATATTTAAAATTACCGTACGGTGTTAAACGGGAAGAGTCATGTAGAGGAGATGATAATAAATATCATTTCGCAAAGATAAATGGTCAATTCGGCCAAACGGGTCAAAAGGTGTAGACAACACCTTTTGACTATATAGACTAATGATTCTTTTGTCGAGTCATATGCTTACAGGAATAGATATCCAATGGATATTCGCATCGTTCTTAATTAGCGAATATAAAACAAGGTATTAAAATCGGGTCTATTTGTTGATCCGAGCCAGGTACGCTTATTTATGATGTATGTAAAAGTGCTAATTTGGTCGAATAATTGGTGATAGCCCTTCATTGTAAAAGAAGGACCAAAATCGACCAAAACGCCCTTGTAGGCTAAATTGAACAAACAACTCTTAGAGGTTGTTTGGAAAGGAGTCTTATGATTAAACAAAAGTTTAGAACGAGTACGGGTAGTGAAAGATGTAATTCTTGGGCCAAAAGACTCCATATGAGTCTTTGCCGTAAAATGATATTTCAAGAGGTATAAATTCGGAACACATAGATATCTACTTTAAATCCAACACACATTTAGTTGTGATGGAAGAGTACTAGATAAGAGATATAGGTTACAACGCTAGATTAGAATGAAAGCGAAATTGAGCTTAAAAGTGCTTAAAATATCCTTAACGGGTCAAAATAAGCATACTAGTGAAAACGGGTTTAATCTGTGTAATAAACCTATGATTAGAACCTAATATGGTATATCACAATTATTTGATGAAGTGTATGAAATATAGGAATCAAATAAATACGTTTGTTTGATAAAATGCATAACCGGGTCAAAATTTGGTATAAAGGGTAATAAGCCGAAGACTTAGAAGTCTTAAATTTTGTTAAGCCGAATGTCGGATTTTAACTCCAAATGATGGAGAATCAAATTACAAACACGTAGGAAGAAACGGTAGGCCAAACGGACAAGCGGTTTGAAAGATACGGAAGATTTCGTGTCAAATTACGGCAAAAATGGAAAACTGGATGCAGGGTCCACCGTAAATTACGGTGCCACCGTAATTTACGGTGGAGATGAAAAGCCTTACGGTGGCCCCCTACTGGTTTACGGTAGGGGCATGTAAAACCAGTGGCCACCGTAAATTACGGTGCCACCGTAATTTACGGTGGAGGTCAGGTTGAAATTTTTGTTTTTGTTATCAATTGTTTCTCGGACTCGTTTAGACACGTTTTAAGTCCTGTATGACTAAAGCATTTCATGTTTATGAAATGTAGGTACACCTTGGATGCCGGAAGACGATCAAGCTCAACGAAGAACCGAACACGATATAGATACATGCTTCCGCACTTTGCCATGTTGTAAATCACCTAGGGTCAAAACCATCAAAACATTAGTTTTGACTTTGATACATAAGGATTAAACATATGATCACGTGATGTAGAATAACTCATGATTTGTAAAAGTTTTAATAAACCCGTATTTTTATAGCATGTGTAGTCTTAACTACACATCTAATCGTTGGTAATTACATGCAAAATCGTTAATTAGTAACTAGGGTGTTACAAGTTGGTATCAGAGCCTTGGTTTAAGAGATCCGAGTATGGTGGGGAGGAACCATGCTTGGACTTAAACCTTATGCTCTTGACAAAGAATAGTGTTCGGTTCGAGGCTTGATCGCAAATCCGGTAAGTACAAGTACGTTAATAGTTAGTATGCTAAAGTGTTGTAAACAACACATAGAACTATCGTGTGGTATATGTTACCCCAGTTTAAATGATTGATATGGTTGACGAAAATACGCGCGTTGACGCGTATAGTAGAAAAAGCCTTGTATTATAATACGGGCGATTATTGAAGTTGACATTACTAACTCTTGTGAATGTTTTAATTGAAGGACACTCGCGTCTGAAGATGACGGGAGTTGAACGAATTATGGATATGATGATGGAACGGTACGAGGTATGACAGGAAGAGCATACTCATCAAGGACCAAAATCGCGTAACGGTCGCGAACAAGGTTAATAGCAAGGAACGCCCGTAGGGGCAAACATTACAAGGTGCACATTTTAAATAATCGCACAATTAGCAATATGCAACAAACACGTAGAGAATGATCGTTGCATGGGTAAATTAGAAACTTGGAAAGCCTGAACAGAAATACATATCCAGGATATAATTTCCAAGAAAACTGAATAGAGGCGTTACTTACATAGGGCGTGATGTGAAAACTATAAAAAGGTCGTGTACGTCATGTGTTAAATCGCTTACTCTGGCCAAGTAAGTAGTGGCATATGATACCACGAGTTTCTTATAGCGGACACATCTACATCCGATGTAGTAAGGGCGGAGTAAATGGGACTAATTAAAAAGTACCCAAATGAATCAGATGAGCAAAATATTTGATAATAATGTAAACGCACAACCGAGTGACTGAAGCGTATTACATCAGGATAATGAGCCCGAGCGAAGGGACAAAGAAGCATGTAAAATGATTTAGACAAGTATTGGGAGGGAGTGTACTTACACTCGAACCCATAAAACGCAAGCAAGTAAAATGATTTAGACAAGTATTGGGAGGGAGTGTACTTACACTCGAACCCATAAAACGTAAGCAAGTAAAATGATTTAGACAAGCAATGGGAGGGAGTGTGCTTACACTCGAACCCAGAAAACGCAAACATGAAAAATGATTTAGACAAGCAATGGGAGGGAGTGTACTTGCACTCGAACCCGGAAAATGCAAATATGTCCCTTAACGGGTCATTTTTGTAAAACGTCGAACTTAAAGACAAAGTCAGAATATAAAAATGAGGCGAGGTCTTAATGCATACCGGGAGGATTGCAATAATAACGACTTTGGTAAAACACCCGGTTGATGGGTAAGAATTAAACACATGCGTAAACCGAGAAACGAGAACATGAATTTAAAGTCAAAAGACTCGGATTATGAGTTATGACTAAAAGACCATAAAAATTTCGTAAACAGAAATTCTGATAATTATATTCAACTATTTTGAGATTGAACGGGTTGAATAAAGTATATTGCTTGAAGGCGTAAGTAAGCGCAAGCCGGATAACGGTAAGCTTGAGACAAATGAATTTCAAACGTAAAAAGAGTGCTTTGACACCAAATATATATTTTAATAAGACACGAGTAAAAAGAGTGATCTACGGGATCAACATAACCTTTAGGGTTATAAACAAATGAGAGATATACAGACTAAAACGACCCACGGGTCATGATTAGAAAGAAGTTATAAGGACTTCGCCTTAAAGAGGTGAATGTCTAATCAAAAATAGCCCGTAAGGCTAAGTGATAAAACCTACGGGTTAGATGGAATAAAGCGAGGAAATCAGTTAAGAATCCCCGCATAAAAACTAAGACTGTAAAGGATTAAATTACGGACTGTCAATATCCCAGTATGGATGATTGACACAAGTTAAAGAAAAGATCCTAAAACTAAAACATCGGTTTTAGTAAGAAGTAATGTTTTTACAAACATAAATTCTGATAGGAATTTAAATAGTAAGCATGAAAGATACAAGTCTTGACACTGATAGGCGCAAGATGATATATTCGAAAAGTGATATTCTCAAAAATGAAAGGTTGATATAAATTAAACATGATGTAACACAATCACGGTCAAGAAATGTAATGTGAAGTAGAATCACAATATAACCAAGCAAGCGGTAAAAAGGAACTGGACAAATAAGTCTAGTTAATGAAACCGGTTAAAGTCAGCAATTTAAGTTAAGAAATTTGGTTCGCTTGTAAACGGTAAATTCGGTATAACTAAACCGAATAAGTAAATTTGAAAATAAAAGGAATTGTTGCTAGAAGTGAAAGATTTCACTAGAAACCTTTAAACGGGTCAAAGTAATGGATTCATAAAGAATTCGATAGTATATGAAAGCGAGGAATATCGCTAAGTTAATTAAAACTAGTGGAAATAACGAGATTACGTTATTTCCAGTCGCATTATGTCATGTCAGATACGTAGATGATTAATAACCAAAAGAATATTACCATACTTTTCTGGTAATACTAACAATCGGTTAAGATATGAGAAATGCTTAATTGATTATCGAGAGCAAATACATGGAGTTGAACTCGATAAATTAAGTAAGAAAAGGTTTCGAGGACGAAACCTCTTTAAGGGGGGTAGACTTGTAACACCCCGAAAACGGCTTTGGTAATCAAACCACGTTAATAGTAAAGACGGGTAAAATACCTTTAGTGGTAAAAATTTACCCGGTAAATATTAGGATTTAAATAATTAATCCTAATAATAAATAAAAAGTGAATAAAAGCTTTTAAGAAATAAAAGCTTAGAAGGCCCGAGTTAACGGGACCTAAAATAAACTTAGTCATAAATATTCCCGAACCCGCTAAGTTAACTAGGAATATTTAACCTAGTTAATAAGTGGGAAAATTGTTAAAAGAAATAAGTAGGTTGTGGCCTACTTAATAACGAACCAAACACGAGGGATTAAAGCGGGATAACTAGAAAAGTTATTAAATAAAAACAAACACAAACACACACACACAGTGTGTGTTCTGGATCGAGCTCAGGGGCGACCAAGAAGGGTCAAACCCTAATCAACACAATTTCATCAAATTGAAGGGGCAAATCAAGTCCAAATCAAAATCCGAGTATGAATTAGTGATCTCCATTGAAAAAGGAGTCATGAGGTATGTAAATTTCTTGAGAAATCTCTAGTTGAAATTCTGAGCAAACCTAGAGAACTCGAATCTGAACTTGCATGTTTGTTGTTTGGATGAAATTAGTGATGAAACTATGTCTAGGAGTAAACCCTAGTCATGTACTTGTTGAATTGATGTTCATGGTTGTGAATCCATGATCATACACTCATGTGTCAAGTGGGTTTTGATTATGTAGTAAAGATGATGATGTACACATGTTTAAAAACATCATAGTTGCTAGTAGGAACAAGATACTTGAACAATTTGCAAGTTTGAGTAATTGATCATAAGTGATAGTGGTGATTTTTGATGTTAATCTTGGTAAAAATAACTAGTTAGGAACTAGTTAATAAATATGTAAAATCATGCACATTAGGTGTTTGTTAAAATGCCTAAATGAGAACTAAGTGTTGATAATGTGCCTAATTGAGTCTTGTGAACTTGATAGTGTAATCATATGTGTTAATTGGTGATTTGACTTTTAAATAGTCAAACCGACCATTAATAAGATCGAATGGTAATTGTGATAGAAAATATGTAAGATGGAATAGTCATAATTAATGATGACTAATATAACCGTCTTACGAATTATGATGATAGTTTGACGCTTGACAAGCTAGGTGGAGGCTTGGAAAGGAAGCGGGTCAAACGAAGCAAGAATGGCGGAAAAGCATAATTCGGATGCAAGGTAAGTATAGCTTACACTAGTCTTAAATTGTGGAATGTTTTCTTATCATATAAATTATGAATGAGATATCTAAACAATTGAAATATGATGTTCCGTCGTGTAGTCGAACGGAACAAGAAAATCAAAGATGATAGAAACCATAATAATGGTTAAAAAGAAGTAAATCGATAAATTGGTCATATTATGTCGAAAGAAATACACGATTTATATTTAAAATTACCGTACGGTGTTAAACGGGAAGAGTCATGTAGAGGAGATGATAATAAATATCATTTCGCAAAGATAAATGGTCAATTCGGCCAAACGGGTCAAAAGGTGTAGACAACACCTTTTGACTATATAGACTAATGATTCTTTTGTCGAGTCATATGCTTACAGGAATAGATATCCAATGGATATTCGCCTCGTTCTTAATTAGCGAATATAAAGCAAGGTATTAAAATCGGGTCTATTTGTTGATCCGAGCCAGGTACGCTTATTTATGATGTATGTAAAAGTGCTAATTTGGTCGAATAATTGGTGATAGCCCTTCATTGTAAAAGAAGGACCAAAATCGACCAAACCGCCCTTGTAGGCTAAATTGAACAAACAACTCTTAGAGGTTGTTTGGAAAGGAGTCTTATGATTAAACAAAAGTTTAGAACGAGTACGGGTAGTGAAAGATGTAATTCTTGGGCCAAAAGACTCCATATGAGTCTTTGCCGTAAAATGATATTTCAAGAGGTATAAATTCGGAACACATAGATATCTACTTTAAATCCAACACACATTTAGTTGTGATGGAAGAGTACTAGATAAGAGATATAGGTTACAACGCTAGATTAGAATGAAAGCGAAATTGAGCTTAAAAGTGCTTAAAATATCCTTAACGGGTCAAAATAAGCATACTAGTGAAAACGGGTTTAATCTGTGTAATAAACCTATGATTAGAACCTAATATGGTATATCACAATTATTTGATGAAGTGTATGAAATATAGGAATCAAATAAATACGTTTGTTTGATAAAATGCATAACCGGGTCAAAATTTGGTATAAAGGGTAATAAGCCGAAGACTTAGAAGTCTTAAATTTTGTTAAGCCGAATGTCGGATTTTAACTCCAAATGATGGAGAATCAAATTACAAACACGTAGGAAGAAACGGTAGGCCAAACGGACAAGCGGTTTGAAAGATACGGAAGATTTCGTGTCAAATTACGGCAAAAATGGAAAACTGGATGCAGGGTCCACCGTAAATTACGGTGCCACCGTAATTTACGGTGGAGATGAAAAGCCTTACGGTGGCCCCCTACTGGTTTACGGTAGGGGCATGTAAAACCAGTGGCCACCGTAAATTACGGTGCCACCGTAATTTACGGTGGAGGTCAGGTTGAAATTTTTGTTTTTGTTATCAATTGTTTCTCGGACTCGTTTAGACACGTTTTAAGTCCTGTATGACTAAAGCATTTCATGTTTATGAAATGTAGGTACACCTTGGATGCCGGAAGACGATCAAGCTCAACGAAGAACCGAACACGATATAGATACACGCTTCCGCACTTTGCCATGTTGTAAATCACCTAGGGTCAAAACCATCAAAACATTAGTTTTGACTTTGATACATAAGGATTAAACATATGATCACGTGATGTAGAATAACTCATGATTTGTAAAAGTTTTAATAAACCCGTATTTTTATAGCATGTGTACTCTTAACTACACATCTAATCGTTGGTAATTACATGCAAAATCGTTAATTAGTAACTAGGGTGTTACATTCCTAATCATCCATTAGACACGTGTAAGTATGCTTAACCTTCTCTATTTAAGTTATGCTTAGTATTTAGCTTAAAAGTCAAACCTTCGTAATTACGGTTTGACTTAACGATAGGACACCAACGGTCCAGTGTTTTGTCGAATTGAAAGTTGTTATAAGTAGGTAATTAAGTGGGTAATAAACCCTTAAAAGGGTACTCACTGATTCCCGATCTAACCAGGTCAAATGACGAGTCAAACGTTGTCCGAAAAAGTCAACAGAATTGTTATTTTCGAATTAACACGCGTTTAACAATGTAAAAGGCGTGTAACCTATTTTATCATTCATATAACTTTATAATAAGCATAAGAACTTGTCTAAGCTTGTTTCATTCGACAACTTTCTGTTTTGAACCGATTCGGAACCGAAAGACGCAAAAGTTTGACTTTTGCTTTGACCTCAGTTCTGACCCGGTTTAGATAGGTTTAGACATGCCTTAAAGTTCCATTAGGACCTAGTTACATGTTGGTATAACCCTCTGCGTTTATACCACTTGAACCCTCGATTGTCCGACGTTTCCGTTAAGTGCTTAAATATGGACCATAATGCCCTTATGACCATACAACGAGAATTTTGGAAATATGAAAGTACAATCATCTTAGTTACTGATTATTAAACATGTCCCTAAATTTTCACATCAGTCGGTGGTCTAGATTAGGAGTTATGCTTAATGACGTAATTAGAACGCTTCTTAGTAATTAAACGACGTCATTAGCGTAAAGCCTATCTAAACCCAATTTTTGACACCAAACCTTTTACCCACTGATGTAATATAATATTTTTGGATTTTTGAAGATTTTTAATTATTTTTAAACTGATCATAAGCTAGGATTAGTGCCTTAATTCGGTAAATACCGAATATGCCCTTTTAAGCCATAAAATGAGTTTTACAAATCCTTTTGATGCCAATCCAATTGCTACTGATTTTAAATAATAAATGGAGTGTTTTGAACTGGTTGAACTGATCAGAAAACTCAAAATCCTATATTAACCCGTAAATCGCTTAAAACGACGTTATACGTGTATTAAGCGCATAGTAAAGGTTTAAAACCATTTTGCCACATAGGACTTAACACCAACTGATATACCAAGTTAAAATAAGCTATTTTACTGATTTATTCAGACCCAGATCACAGAAGATAAATTAATCCCTTTTATAATCTTTAAAATGACCAAAATACCCCTACGGGGCTTATTATGAGATTAAACTCATTTTGGGCATAATGGAAGGTATCATACTTGTTGGACCGTTCTACGACCTCTAAATGTCAGTAAAAGTAGTTCATCTTTGCGTACGAAGGCGGAATCAACGTAAACAAAGTCATAACAGCTCTAATCCTTTTAATCTTTCTTTTCTGATTGATTTGAGTGCTTGTACAAGGTTTTCTGATACAAATCCGGCAGCACTTCGTGTTTCACACTATGACCTCTCTCTCTTAAATGAACAACACAACACACATATATATAGGCTTGATGATTTCGCTTGAACATGCTTGAAGCGAAATCATATGTTGTTGATTTCGCTTGAAGATGTTTCAAGCGAAATCTTCAAGTTTAACCTAAACAAACCCTAATTAATACCCTGATGTGTGTTCTTTCAATCAAACTAGACACAAGACTTAATGCAGACGAAGTCAACAGACATTCCATGCACTAACAGACTCCCCCTTGGATGTTGACGAAGTCTTCAGCTCCTGAGTCTTCAGTCTTGGTCTTTTCTTCAACATTGTCTTTTCATCATAAGCATTCTTCACAGGTTTAGAATCACAACCTGACTCTATCTTCAAACTTCCCTTTGACTGTTGATCCAGACTCCCCCTTTCACAGACTCCCCCTCTCAATATGCTAGAATCTGAGAAATCTGGTTCAAGCTTTGTCATTTAGCTTCCGTGGGAATTCCTGAAACATGTATATCCTCTACCACAACATAAGTTTCACAAATTTATAACACTTAGATTTAAAAACTTACTGGTAGAAATCAACAATCATACTAGTTACATCAAGTTCAAATGAATGATCTTGATTAACTAACCCCTCAATCTTTCAAAACATTTGTATATGACATTCAAAGTTTTCAATATAATCTCCCAACCCAATTCATCATGTTTAGCACTTGGAATTTAGAATATCAGTCCTTCAACATCAGCTGTCGAAAATCTTTTTGAATTTTTCAAAACTTTATGCTAAAACACACTAAAATCTTTTTGGATTTTTTATCTTGACTGAAATGTAGTAAAGAAATATATACAAGCAATATTTTTGTGAGTTTGAGTAAGAAGATCATATCAGTTTATGAAATAAATCACAAGCACCGTTAAGCTTTTGACATTTTAAGTTCTAAACGATTCACCTCGATTGTCGATATACTGATCCATCTTAAATTCTCACACAAATTTCAACTTATTCAGGATACAATTTAGATGAATTAAAAACATAGATCATTCATGTGTCCCACCTCTTGAATATACTCCCGTATCCAGAATCCCAATAATCAGTCTTACAGGTGAGAATACTACAATGATATCTGTATATAATTTAGGTATGCGATGGCCGAGGGATCTCAGATCGATACTTCCGTATACGCAGAGAGATATCAGCTTCGACTTTTCGGTGTGTCCCCTTTAGAGGATCTTTTTGCTTACAACAGCAGCATTTATCAATTTTATTGTTTCAGCATGCTGAGGGTGATGCTGTGTTTCAAGCATATGCGGAAAGTATTAGCCAGGGACTAGGTCAGAACCACCGTTCAGCAGAAGTCCCGGAATAATACCCCAGACATCATTGAGTATAAAGACCTAGTATATCAGATTAAGAGACCTTTCAAACGAGATTTCAGGGGTTACCTATATATCCAAGTAGTGTTCCCCACGAATTCACAAGTTTGAATTTTAGGTTTATATCCCGAATATATCTACTAAATGTGCGAAAACCTATCGACACATCATCAGTGAGACCGTTTATCACATTTGACATTTCATATCTTTAGCATGCTGTGATAGTTCACTGATTTACTATCATTTCCTCTTTTTCACAACAAAACTCATTTTTGCTTTTTCAATGTTTTTGAAATTTTCAAATTTTCTAATTTTTTTAAAATTTTTCTCCCCCTAAAATCAAAATATGTTTCAATTTTGATTTTCTGAGAAAATTTGAAACAAACTGTACAAATAAAATGACAAACTGATATCAAATTGCTTCAATTCGCCATTCACTCGGCATAAACAATCAGAACTCCCCCTGACAACAAACTATTTTCCCATTTAGATTTCAAAACACTTAAGTTTGTTTTAATCAAATGGTTTTTCCGGAAAATTAGTTTTGTTTGTCTTTTTACAAACTCGGGGTTTCATCACATTGTTCTTTTCAATCATTTTTAAAAATTAACAATTTAGACCCTTGTTAACAACAAACACTAGTAGAAAATCAAGTACAACTTAATGTCCCTGATTTACCACTTGTAAATCGAAATATCACAGTTACCAACCTGTGAATTTCTCAAGAATAATGCCGATACCTGCTTCACGCTTACCAACCTGGAAGCTCCGGCAAGTCAGGTTTTTCTATTTGAAAAGATTCACCCAAGCCTGACCAGCCTTGGGTTTGACAGTTTTTACCTCAACAAATGGCTCTTCTGGTTTTGACGAACCAGAATCATTGCCTGCACATGACTTATCTGACTTTGACCTGTCAGATTCATTGCCTGATGGTGGCTTGTCTGACTTTGACACATCAGATTCATCGCCAACCATTTTCTTCTTCTTCTTTTCTTCTTTCGTCTTCAGATTTGTATCTGATGAATTCGTCTTGCTTGACTTTGCAATCAAGTTAGTTGATTCATCAGAACTCTTATTCAATCTATTCGGTGAACCCGAAGACAAAATTTTCTCCAGATACTCTCTCGCCTTCTTCCTTTTCTTTCGCAGTCTGTCTTTCTGCCCCTGTGAAAGTTTAACTTTCTTTTCTTGAATTGTCTGATACTGAACTTTAGGTTTTAGAACCTTCTGTTCATGGGGCTTGACGTTGACTGGCTTCTTTGCCATTCTTTGAGATTCAACCCTTGATCTTCCCATTGATCTCCTTGGGCAGTCTCTGGCAATGTGTCCTCTGATGTGGCATTCATAGCACCTTCTTGTTTCGAATCTCTGACTCTGGCAGTTAACATCAATGTGTCCTCTCACACCATAGGTGTAGCACACTCTGTTATCATACCATTCACCACTTTCACACCATATGCTTAGATCATAACATTGTCTGGCTTTGTGGTAATCATCACTCTTCTTGAAAACTGATTTTGGCTTTGAAGCACTGTGGTCAAACCTGCACCACTTATTACCAACATTTTGTGAGTTTTCATTTTTCGATTTTTGTGATTTTTCAAAATGATTGGATGACTTATCTGATGAGCTTTTATTTTCATTTTTAGGATTTTTCAAATTTTTATCTTTTTGTTTCTGTTCTACACTCTTCTTAACAGGTTTTTGTTTAGAACATTCACCTGTTTTAGTAGATTGCAAAACAGTATTTTTAAATTTTTCTTGTAAATCTAAAAATATTTTTCTTTTCTTTTCTTTTTCATCATCAGATATTTCATCACAATCTTCAATTTTGACTTTGACTTTGTCAAAATTTGTGACATTGTCACTTATTGGAACAGAATTGATCGGTTTTGGACAGGGAAAATTCAAACTATCTGATGAAGTCACAAAACCTTTCAACTTCTTTTCAAGTTCATCAATCTTGTTTCTTGAATTTTCAGCTTCGTTTTCAAGCTGAGATATTCTTTCAAGATGAGACTTGATTGATTTCTCATTCACAATCTTGTTCTCTTCAAGAACAGATTTTTCATTTTCCAAAACGCTTATCTGATCTTGAAATTCTGTTTCTTTTTCTTTTAAAACTTTATTTTCTAATTTGATCCAAGAAACATTTCCATTTTCAATTTTAATCTTTTCAAAATCTTTTTCTTTTTCTTTAAAATTTTTGTTTTCTAATGACAAACTCTCAACATTCTCCAAAAGTTTGTCATTTTCAGATTTTAGTTTTTCGCAGTTCAAGCGCAAATCCAAAATCTGTTCATCAACAGCTTTCTTCTCGTCTTTCAAAGCTTTGTTTTCCAATGTCAAATTCTCCATATCTTTCAAGAGTTTGACATTGTCAGCTTCAAGTTTATCACATTTTGAGCATTTTTCATTCGTCTTTTCAACATCAACTTCTTTCTTTGAAATTACTTCTTCAAGAACCTGCTGTTTTTCCGTAACAGCTTCTTTCTTAATTTCTTCAATTTCTTCAACATCTGCTGCCTTTTGATTTATCTTTTTCGCAGCAAGTTTATTCTTGAGCTCATCAATTTGTTCTGCAAAAGAATCATTAACCATTTCAGATGAAAATACCTGTTTATAAAGCTCAAGTTTCTCAAGTTCTTTGCTATCATCATCACACTCTTCATCAGATGAGTATGAATGATCAAAAACTGGAACTTTTTCTGAAATAACTTCTGAAACTTTTTCCTCTTTTTCAGAACTAACTTCAAAACTCTTTTCTATTTTATCCACAACAATTTTTGAATCAATAATTTCTGAATCCTTGTATATTGAACCATTTCTGAAATAACCATTACTAGACTTTTGTTTTCTGGCAAGAATATCAATAATATCCATTGAATTATTGTTAAAAATATCATCTGCAAATGAACAACCATATTCATCACCACTATCCATTTTGAACGTACCTGCAAAATCAGCAAAACACTTAGAAATTTTCAAGTTTTAAAAATTCAGCAACTTCAAGCGAAATACTTGAAATATAATCAGCTTCAAGCGAAATCAGATACCAATTCTGATTCAAGCGAAATCCACTATTTCGCTTTAGCTGATTAGAAAGTTCAAGCGAAATTCCAAATAATCTATTTCGCTTCAGACCTTCAAGCGAAATCTGAAAGAACAGTTTCGCTTCAACTGTTCAAGCGAAAATCACTATTTCGCTTCAGGAAGTCTCAAGCGAAATTGTCTGATTTCAAGTCAAATTGTCTGTTTTCAAGCGAAATCAACCTGTAATCTTCGAATACTTTCAAGCGAAATCCAGTTTTAGGTCAATTTTAACATGTTTTAGTCTGAATTTTAGTCCGAAACTTTGTAGGCTTTGTTAAAACTCAGTTTTACACGTTATACTCAAAAATTAGACCATTTTGACCGTTGGAACTTGTTCAGATCTGAAAAATAAGAAAAGAAGTGAGTAGAAAGAAGATAATCCGGTAGAATTAAGCTGCTATGGTATGAACTCCTCGTCCTGAGCTCTGATACCACTTGTTGGACCGTTCTACGACCTCTAAATGTCAGTAAAAGTAGTTCATCTTTGCGTACGAAGGCGGAATCAACGTAAACAAAGTCATAACAGCTCTAATCCTTTTAATCTTTCTTTTCTGATTGATTTGAGTGCTTGTACAAGGTTTTCTGATACAAATCCGGCAGCACTTCGTGTTTCACACTATGACCTCTCTCTCTTAAATGAACAACACAACACACATATATATAGGCTTGATGATTTCGCTTGAACATGCTTGAAGCGAAATCATATGTTGTTGATTTCGCTTGAAGATGTTTCAAGCGAAATCTTCAAGTTTAACCTAAACAAACCCTAATTAATACCCTGATGTGTGTTCTTTCAATCAAACTAGACACAAGACTTAATGCAGACGAAGTTAACAGACATTCCATGCACTAACAATACTGATATCACAACATATTTAAGGCATGTTAACTTAGGAAACCTGTTTAGGACTCTTATGGTTATCCGTTACGCTTCATGCGCGTTCGGTTCGGTTTATGTAACTAGTTTACATAAATTAGCCGAAACGGGTCAAACCTTATCGGTTTTATCTCAAAATTCAGAATGTGTATAATATACCCATATTAAGAAAGTCTTCAAACTTGTCGGGTCTAAATCACATTCTATCCGGTCTTCGCTTAATCATGCGTACGAACCGTATCTTTAAAACTAACCGGTCTAAGCTTAAGCTTAATTAAAGACCCGTTAGGATTCTAATAGGTTGTTATAAACCTTCGTTCCAGAATAGGAGACCCGGTAAAAGATACTTGCACTCGCTGATTTTGATTTATACTTGCTCAGGTAAATACTTTTAACTTATTTTCCCTATACGGGCTTGGGGTACGGTATATAAAATACCGCTTGGTCGGGCATTGAATCTTTAATTGTATGATGGTTAAAGTATTGAGATGTCTCGTTTAAATTGTTTTGTTTGCTTAAAGCCTTTGGGGGGTTAATGACCATGTCCCGGATATCCCTGGCATCATTTTACAAAATGGCCACGACCTAAGCACGGGGCGTAGGCGTACGCCCGTCGGTGTTTCATATACTTAATGTGGTGTGTCTATTGATCTTTAACCCGGCTCGATCCGGGCTACTGAACGCATAAGAAACATGTAAATCCTTTACAAGCATTATATTCAAATAATTATCCCAAGTTATAAAATATTATTTGTGCCTTGTGCCTTAAATGCATTTTCTTAAACTCTTTTCAAAATGAGTCGGTTGATTGTATTTACCAGTGTAAACTGACGTATTTTCTCAAAAAGGTTAAGTGCAGGTACTACGCGTAATAGGCTGGCTTTTCTCCTAGCATCCACAATAAGTCTCGCAAGCTTGGATGTCATAGACTGTTGAACACTGTTTCCTTTTATTTTGATCTACCTGTGGATTTATATTCAACTATTTGTGATACTTAATATTATAATATTGTTTGGTTGAAATGAATCTATACTTTGCTTCCGCTGTGCATTTAAATATTGTGTTATTTGACTATTATGTTGCCAACCACGTCACGATACTCCCCCACCGGGCCCACCGGTGACACGTGGAAAGCCGGGGTGTGACATGAAGCCTTGATATAATGTAACATTGTGAATCCTTTCTAATGAATGTATTATATTTTGTATTTGAGTCTTCATGTAATTAATATGACTTTTTTTAAGAACTAAATTTTTGGGCTCATATTTTCTGTTGTGTCATATTTAAGTTCTTACAAGTTGGTCTTACAGGGATTGTTCATAATACGAACGGGTCATGCCCGAATTTTGTTAAATAATAGTATGATAATATTACTTTTTCGGATTAGGAAATTTGGGCGTTACAAGTTGGTATCCGAGCCCTGGTTTGAGGGAAATCAAGTATGAGGAGGCAAATACTTGAACTCAAACCTGTGTGCTCTTGTGACAAGGAGCCCGTACAATCCAAGACTAGATCAAGATCTAAAGGTAGAAGCGAATGTAAGTATGTATATGAAGAAACTAACATTATGTCATGTGTAAGGTAAGCACAGTTGTTTGGACAGGATGATCCGCGAGAGCGGTCAAGGACCGACACCAAGACACATAGTAAGATAAATTGGTTCCACGTACGTAGATTCAATATATGTAAGTACATGTAATGGTAAAACCTATCAACAGAAGAACAATTTTAAATGAAAGATAGTAATGGAAAAGTAATGAAATTTTGAAAATGTTACACGTACAGAAAACTAATCCTTCGGACATAAGGTGGCGATTACACAAAGACACGAAACTAGTATGTGGATTGTGTACCTGGCCAGTACGCAAGAAACATATGAAGAATGTGAATGATATGTTCGAATCCACGAGACGGATCCGAAACATAAAAGGAAGGAAGAATATGAATGATATGTTAGAAATCACGAGACGGATTCGAAGCATAGAAGGGAATGAATTATAAGAATGTAGGGTTTAAAATTCGTAAGTAATTACGGACCAGACAAGTAAATATTCTTTAAAAAGCAGATATTATCCAAGCTATGTTTTAAACTTTTTACTATATATAAATGCGATTATGCAAATGCATTGTATGCAAGATGGTTGAGAGGGACAAATGAGTCACACGGGTCAAATGGTGATTGTGATTTGAACCCGGTATTTAATGTTTTGATTGTTCAAGTCTTATATTTGTAGGTGGGCATAATGCATAATCCTCCAATACCACAAATTGGAAATAAATAACCAACGCAAGGTATGGATAACGAGTCAATGGAATTAACTTGCATTGGTATATATAAAGGTTATGTTTTTAATAGGAGCTTATAGCTCGATTAGAGGATAATGTGTCAGGACTGGGTAATTGGTAAGCATAGGTCAGCATGTATTTACAAATGGACTTCCGAAAAGTCAAATAAAGTAAGTGGATAGTTATTAAATTAGTATTAGTAAAATAGGGGTGGAGTTATTGTAAAAAAGACCAAAAGTGTGAGAAAGGTAAGAAAGAATCTCAACCATTAGATCTAAATTAATTGAAAAGGGTAAGATTGTAAATGCATTAACAAATTCAAATATGGTAATCCTTGATTTAAGGATTTGGAGAGAGAAAATCCTTGATTTAAGGAATATAACCGTCCATAACATCATTCATTTTAATTTTTTTTTGCATCATTCACAGAATCAGAGCCATGTTCATGACATGGTGTTTTAAAAAAAATTCATAGTTCAATTCATGGTGTTTTTACGAAAAAAAATATAACACCATTCAGTAAACAAAAATATAACACCATTCAGTACACAAAATAACACCATTCAGTACAAGATATAACACCATTCAGTAAACAAAAAATAACACCATTCAGAAACAAAAATAACACCATACAGAAACAAAATAACACCATTCAGAAACAAAAATAACACCATTCAGAAACAAAAAAAAAACAACCAGTAAACAAAAAATAACATCATTCAATAAACAATATAACACCATTCAGTCAATAATATAACACCATTCAGTACAAGAATATAACACCATTCAGTAAATAAATATAACACCATTCAGAAAAAAGAAAATAACACCATTCAGAAACAAAATAACACCATTCAGAAACAAAATAACACCATTCAGAAAAGAAAATAACACCATTCAGAAAAGAAAATAAACACCATGACTGAAAGAAATATAACACCTCTGAATCATCTTCTCCACTTCCGGCACCGTTCGATGTAGAGAGAGAGATCGCACGACCACCACCACTGCCATCCATCATCTCCGACATTCTCCGGCCGTCGTTCATCACATTCACCGTCAACCTCCATCTCCGGTTGTCGTCATAATCAACACCGGAGACAGACCAGACATACAAATATAACAGATAATCATCGCCGGACAGACCACCGCCGCTGCCGCTTGATTGACCGGAGACAGACCACCGCCGCTGCCGCTTGATTGACCGGAGACGGACCAGACATACAAATAAAACATATAATCTTCCGGTTGATTGAACATGGAAGAAGAAAAGAGAGAGAGAAATTGTGATCGTGTGTATGAGAGAGAGAACGAAATTGCAGGGATTTGATTTACAAATGAAGATAAAAAGACACAATTGCCCCTATAAATTTCAATTCAGTCCAAATTAACAAAAATATTTGAAATTTGGTCCCTATTGATCTCAACCATTAGAACAAAAGATCTAATGGTTGAGATTCTTTCTTACCTTTCTCACACTTTAGGCCTTTTTTACAGGATCCTTTACCAGTAAAATAGTATGAAGTATTTGATTCTCTAAGTAGGTAAGACCGATGAAAGCTATTGTAGTAGTAAGAAACAGTATGTGAGAAATGGAATGTGTGATATGTTTCAAGCATGTATGCAAGAAATTTGTAAAAGAGTCTTAGGCGAACAAACACCATGTAGAATGCAAGTAATAAATGATATGTGCTAACCGATAATTTTACAGATAAGAATGGAGGAAATTCTCAGTAAGATGATGGTAATAAAGCTGAAGGAAGGATGCTCACGAGTGGGAGCGTATTATACGAATGAATGGGATCGATTCTGGTACGGAAGGTATCTATAAAGAAGTGGATCGATCCGGCTTACGGATCACTAACCTATGTAATGAAGTCGAGGTTAGTAAAATGTTTAGTTCTTGATTAATAAGTAAGAATCTGTAAACTTATCTGTACGTATGAACGGATTAAACGGTAGGATAATTATGGAATGGTATAAAATAGTCGATTTCTAACGATCGACATAAGAAAGTATTTATGTCATTAGGAAGAGGGTATAGAGGCCCTGAATGAAAATTTGTATGATGCTCAGGCACGACATACCTGGTTAGTATAACAAGTAGTATATGTACAGAGCTAATAATAAAGTGTTGCTAATGACTAATTTTGAGGCTAGACTTAAAGTTGTAAAGTATCTCAAGTAACGGTACTAACCGTTGGATGATGCTTTATCCTTGTATTGAGTACGAAAAAGTAATTATGAGGAGGATAGTCTTGTTTTTAGTACTACTAGGTAATAGAATGTTCAACGTATGCATGTGATGATACAATGATCCCTCGTATGAGAACAAGGATGATTAGAAGACATGTAGAAATGGAACGTGAGGATATAATTATGATGACCAAAGGAAACATCATAGATAATGTAGGAATAGAATGAATTGAATTGAAATATTTTGAATAAGCAGAAACATGAGCGTATTATGTTTATTTAGAAGGAAAGAAACAAGTTGTAAAAACTTAGGTCGTGTAATTGATAGAATGGTGAACGAACTGTTAGTAATGAAATGTGCTAGGAACTAGCACTTTAAGGTGTAATGACATTAATAAGGACCTGGATAAATTTTCAATCAAATTACGTGTATGTAAAGGTAAATTGCATAATTCAAGAAAGTAGGAACAATGCGTACAATTATGTTGTTTGAGAATGAAATCTGTAGCCAAGATCCCTAATATGTCCAACACGTAATATGCAAATCAAATGAGTGCAATGAAAAGATAAGAGTAAGTATGAGAAGGGTTTCGGGGACGAAACCTCCTTTAAGGGGGGGTAGATTTGTAACACCCCAAAAATTTTAATAAATTGTTTTGATGATAAATGCCTTAAATAATTAGCTAAGTCCTAAATAAATATGAAGGAAGTTATAAACTTAGAAAATATTGTATAAGAATGACAATGAAAGATTGTTCAGGGGCTGAATGTGTAAGTTTTATAATTAAAAAGAAGGGAAATCAAAACACAGTGTTTGTGTGTGGGTGTGTGGGTCGTGAAAAGGGGCAGGAGCAAGGAAACCCTTCTCCTTCAATTTTCATACAAGAACTCAAAAATTGAACATGATTTTGAGAAGAAATCGACTGCATGAGGCTAGAAACAACTTAATCTAAGTGTATGGATCATATGGTGAGTTCAATTTTTATGTTTTGATGCTTCTTGTTAAGTGGGTTTTGATTAATCCGTGAAAATTGTAGGAATTTGAGGTTGTATGTGGGTCAATATCATTATGTAGGATACGATTTATCTCTGATTTTGGTAATATCAAAGGATTGAAGTAAAACCCACTTGTGCTAGTTACATGATAAGATTTTAGAAATTCTTAGATGATGAAACTTATGAGAAATCGAAAGATGAATGTATAGGTATTAGAGTTTTGATACATGTTCTTGATGTAGATAAAGAAACTATGTGAAATTTGGTTAAATTTGGTATGAACTAGGAAGGTTAGGCATGAAATACTTGTACATTGTGCTTTGTTTGTAGTACGCACATCAAGTGCTCGATAAAATGCCTAAGTGACAATTTTATGTGGAATTGTATGCAAGTTACGGGTAATTATGTATGAAAAGCGATAATGACATAATTGTTAGCGAACTAAGATGAAAAGTGTGATTTAAGTAGAGATCATATGGGACTTTAATTTGTTAGTATGATGTGTTAGAAGCGTGCATTAGTAGCTTGTATCCTATGCATAAGGTTATGGCACACCAAATACACTTAGTTGATTTTGTAGTTGGGTGATGTGGTTGTATGATATGTGGATTTTTCTAGCAAGCTAAAGTTGGGTTCAAGGGTAGCGTTAAAATTGGTCAATCTTAAATGATGTTGATAGTTGTGGGATTATGAGATGACAAATATGGAAGGATTTGATTATGTTGAATGTGCATATATGATCTTGTGGTGGTATGTGTGTTTTACTAAGTAAGTTGGGAATGTATGTAATGCCCGTAATATAATCGACTATAATAATGTGGACGTATGAAGTTAGATCGATAAATCACAAGATGGACAGTTGACTTTCTGAAAGTCAATTGTGCATAATTAGTGTATTAAGCTTTTGTCACAAGTGTTATATTAGAGAAATCATTAAATACATGTTATATCAATATGTGCTAAATGGAACAACATGAAGAATTATGCGGAATGAAAAGATGCGACTTCAAGCTTATATTGTATGTTGATTGGAATTTGACAAATAAAGTATAATGTTGGATATGAATGTAAAATGAATGCAATATTAGAATGTGTGTTTATACCAATTAAATGGTAACCATGATGACATGAAAGTATAGGATCATGTCAAGATGGGGGAAACATGGAAGGCTACGGAAAGGATATGAGGAAGCATGCACGAGACGGGCACTTGAGGTAAGTGAATCTCGATTCACTTTTTAGTAGGTTTAATAAATTTTTAATACTTATGCTTATGAAACATCATGAAAGAATAGGTAATAATTAGAAGTAATAAGCTAATAATGCCTCAGTATTGACGAAGGTTGTTATTTAAGCCGAAAGTAAATTGGTGGGTTCAAACAGGTCAAATTTTAGGTGCATGGGTTGAGTAACGTAATGTAATTCGTTATGGTTAAGACCCCGGGTAGGAATTTTTAGTCATTATGAAAGTGAAATGTTTTACGGTTAATTAGAAACAAGTTTTAAGTGTTTTGGATGTGAATTGGGCAAGATAAGTTAGTTTTGATGATTAAAATGGAAGCTGTGATGGGCACTACCGTAGCTTACGGTAGCCACCGTAAGCTATGGTAGGCACTGAAGGCTTTCTTTCCACCGTAAGGCAGTAGCAAGCCACCGTAATGATTCTGTGGCCACTGATGTGTCCAAAATGCAACATATAAATTACATCAAATGAGGCGTAAAACTAACCCTTTTTTAGTACTAATGTTGGAAAAAGTGTGTTTTTTGTCTTCCTTTTGTATTTTCAGGATTAAATGAGCTCAAATGAACAAAAGAAGCAAAAATGCAGCTAAATCTAACATAAATACAAGAAAAGGAATAAACGTGGCATGCCCGACCCCTCGACAGCTTCTTCCCAAGCAAAAACAAGAAAACAGGAGGCTGAACACGCCCCGTGCTCACTGAGCACGGGGGCGTGCCCAAGTGTCTACAGAAAAGACAAAGTTGTAGAAGCTTCTATTTCCCAACACGGGGCATGCCCAGCGGACACGGGGTCGTGGTCAAGACAAAGATTTGCAGAATCTTGGCAAATCTTGATAGTACAGATACGCTTCTGCACACGGGGTCGTGCCCAGCGGACACCGGGGCATGGTCAACTAATGCAGACAAACTGCATTTAATGAAGAAAGAGACAAGGATGGACACGGGGCCGTGCCCAATTGACACGGGGCCGTGCCCGAGCTGCTATTCAGGCTATAAATAGGGGTGCTTGGCTCATTTGCAAACGATTCCTTGGCAAACCACCTCTCTTACACTACACCCACCATCCACCACCATCATCCACCACCATCATCCATTATCCATCATAGAGTGTGTGTAGTAGTCTCGAGATCCAAGATTGATCGTAAGAGTTCTTGACAATCAAAGGCCATGTTTGCCTAAGTCTCTTACATCACTTGGTGAAGACAAGTGTTTTGTGTAATACTTTTTATTTTTAATCTTTTCGCACTTTTTATTTGGTTATGTATTAATGACTTTAATAACTAGTTTCTTATGTTGAAGGTGATTCTTCCTTATCGTTTGTCCGTGGTGTCTTGGCATTATTTTACTGTCTATATAAAATAAAAGATTTTCACCATTCATATCTCCACGGACTATATGGAGATATGTTGGCTACCTGGTCGGGGGTTAAGGGAACGGTTTGGTAAGAGTCTTGCCTTGTTCAGTGTATAGATCCTGCAAGGCCCTGGGTCAAATTTAGTAGGACCTCCTTCAATACCCACCGGTATTGGATGGCGGGGGTCCAAACTCTTTGATCCCCTCATATGTAAGCTACTATTAATATTTTAACCCAGCTACTTAGGACTATATCCCTGCTGACTCAGACTACTTAGCCGAGGGTAACGTCTCCTTCAAAAGAGGGGCCTACCACATTACGCATTAATAACTTAATTAATTATCTTTCAATAATCCGACCCTTTAGGATTGTATCCTTGCTGACTCAAACCTGTGTGCTCTTGTGACAAGGAGCCCGTACAATCCAAGACTCGATCAAGATCTAAAGGTAGAAGCGAATGTAAGTATGTATATGAAGAAACTAACATTATGTCATGTGTAAGGTAACCACAGTTGTTTGGACAGGATGATCCGCGAGAGCGGTCAAGGACCGACACCAAGACACATAGTAAGATAAATTGGTTCCTGGTACGTAGATTCAATATATGTAAGTACATGTAATGGTAAAACCTATCAACAGAAGAACAATTTTAAATGAAAGATAGTAATGGAAAAGTAATGAAATTTTGAAAATGTTACACGTACTGAAAACTAATCCTTCGGACATAAGGTGGCGATTACACAAAGACACGAAACTAGTATGTGGATTGTGTACCTGGCCAGTACACAAGAAACATATGACATTCGTGAGACCGTGATATTTGTTACAGGTACGTCCGTTAGAATTAGGAAGTAGGTGGACGTGAGGGTGAAGGGAAGTATGAATGTTATGTTTGAATCCGCGAGACGGATTCGAAACATAGAAGGAATGAAGAATGTGAATGATATGTTCGAATCCGCGAGACGGATCTGAAACATAAAAGGAAGGAAGAATATGAATGATATGTTAGAAATTGCGAGACGGATTCGAAGCATAGAAGGGAATGAATTATAAGAATGTAGGGTTTAAAATTCGTAAGTAATTACGGACCAGACAAGTAAATATTCTTTAAAAAGCGGATATTATCCAAGCTATGTTTTAAAATTTTTACTATATATAAATGCGATTATGCAAATGCATTGTATGCAAGATGGTTGAGAGGGACAAATGAGTCACACGGGTCAAATGGTGATTGTGATTTGAACCCGGTATTTAATGTTTTGATTGATCAAGTCTTATATTTGTAGGTGGGCATAATGCATGATCCTCCAATACCACAAATTGGAAATAAATAACCAACGCAAGGTATGGATAACGAGTCAATGGAATTGACTTGCATTGGTATGTATAAAGGTTATGTTTTTAATAGGAGCTTATAGCTCGATTAGAGGAGAATGTGTCAGGACTGGGTAATTGGTAAGCATAGGTCAGCATGTATTTACAAATGGACTTCCGAAAAGTCAAATAAAGTAAGTGGATAGTTATTAAATTAGTATTAGTAAAATAGGGGTGGAGTTATTGTAAAAAAGACCAAAAGTGTGAGAAAGGTAAGAAAGAATCTCAACCATTAGATCTAAATTAATTGAAAAGGGTAAGATTGTAAATGCATTAACAAATTCAAATATGGTAATCCTTGATTTAAGGATTTGGAGAGAGAAAATCCTTGATTTAAGGAAAATAACCGTCCATAACATCATTCATTTTTTTTTTTTTTTGCATCATTCACAGAATCAGAGCCATGTTCATGACATGGTGTTTTAAAAAAATTCATAGTTCAATTCATGGTGTTTTTACGAAAAAAATATAACACCATTCAGTAAACAAAAATATAACACCATTCAGTACACAAAATAACACCATTCAGTACAAGATATAACACAATTCAGTAAACAAAAAATAACACCATTCAGAAACAAAAATAACACCATACAGAAATAAAATAACACCATTCAGAAACAAAAATAACACCATTCAGAAACAAAAAAAAAAACAACCAGTAAACAAAAAATAACATCATTCAATAAACAATATAACACCATTCAGTCAATAATATAACACCATTCAGTACAAGAATATAACACCATTCAGTAAATAAATATAACACCATTCAGAAAAAGAAAATAACACCATTCAGAAACAAAATAACACCATTCAGAAAAAAATAACACCATTCAGATAAGAAAATAACACCATTCAGAAAAGAAAATAAACACCATGACTGAAAGAAATATAACACCTCTGTATCATCTTCTCCACTTCCGGCACCGTTCGATGTAGAGAGAGAGATCGCACGACCACCACCACTGCCATCCATCATCTCCGACATTCTCCGGCCGTCGTTCATCACATTCACCGTCAACCTCCATCTCCGGTTGTCGTCATAATCAACACCGGAGACAGACCAGACATACAAATATAACAGATAATCATCGCCGGACAGACCACCGCCGCTGCCGCTTGATTGACCGGATACAGACCACCGCCGCTGCCGCTTGATTGACCGGAGACAGACCACCGCCGCTGCCGCTTGATTGACCGGAGACAGACCAGACATACAAATAAAACATATAATCTTCCGATTGATTGAACATGGAAGAAGAAAAGAGAGAGAGAAATTGTGATCGTGTGTATGAGAAAGAGAACGAAATTGCAGGGATTTGATTTACAAATGAAGATAAAAAGACACAATTGCCCCTATAAATTTCAATTCAGTCCAAATTAACAAAAATATTTGCAATTTGGTCCCTATTGATCTCAACCATTAGATCAAAAGATCTAATGGTTGAGATTCTTTCTTACCTTTCTCACACTTTAGGCCTTTTTTACAGGATCCTTTACCAGTAAAATAGAATGAAGTATTTGATTCTCCAAGTAGTTAAGACCGATGAAAGCTATTGTAGTAGCAAGAAACAGTATGTGAGAAATGGAATGTGTGATATGTTTCAAGCATGTATGCAAGAAATTTGTAAAAGAGTCTTAGGCGAACAAGTATTTGATCCCCTCATATGTAAGCTACTATTAATATTTTAACCCAGCTACTTAGGACTGTATCCCTGCTGACTCAGACTACTTAGCCGAGGGTAACGTCACCTTCAAAAGAGGGGCCTACCACATTACGCATTAATAACTTAATTAATTATCTTTCAATAATCCGACCCTTTAGGATTGTATTCTTGCTGACTCAAACTACTGGGTTGAGGGTAACGTCACCTTCAAAAGAGGGGCCTACTACAATAACTAAGATAATCTCTTAAAAAGTGCAAAAGTGCGGAAATAATCAAAGGTTACACTACACACGAGTCGGATCCAAGTGATTCATCTTGTCTATCTGTTTTTATTTTATTTTATTTTTCAGCATTTTAGTTAGTTTTATTTTTCTTATTTAAAAACCTTTTTCTAAACTTTTGATTTGATTAGACGTTGAGGACAAACCGGTATTAAAAGCTCTTGTGTCCTTGGACGACCTCGGTATCTTACCAACGCTATACTACACTCACGATGGGTGCACTTGCCCATATGTGTGTTTAGTGTTAGTAAATATCGTGTTTTATAAATTTAAAACTTGGCTAAAAAGTGTTAAAGGGCTTAAAATATACATTAAAACTATACGACACTTCACATGCATCAAGTTTTTGGTGCCTTTGCCGGGGACACAAGGATTTTAAGAAAGTTAAGAATGAACGGCCTAATCGTTTTTTCTTATTTTTCTTTTTTTTTAGGATTTTTCTTAGATTTTTCAGCTTCTGCAGAACTCAGCACGGGGCGTGCCCGCTGAACACGCCCCCGTGCCCAATCTTTAGAACTGGCAATCCTGTTTTAAGTCAGACAGTAAGCTGAACACGGGGCCGTGCCCACTCAACACGCCCCCATGCCCAAGTTTCAGTTACTGAAAACAGAACCGTAAGATCCCGATGGTTGGTAATTTCTGACACAAACATGAGAGATACTGATATTTTTTACTTTCGGCACTCTTATGGTACGTGGTGTCAAATATGTGGTGGCCTTCATAAAGATTTAGAATGTTATTTTCTAAATTATAAGCCCCATTATATAGACCAATTGTTTTCATGTAGCCTTAAGAGGGGCGAAAGTAAAAATAATCCCTATCTCTCTATCGAATACTCCCAACCGGACCTTCTAGAAGAAATGCTTCTTGATGAACTATTTCAATTAGAAGATCTAATTCTTAATTGGATAAAAGAACTTAGGATGGATTTTAATAATTCATCTCAAGACGATACCCAAGAGGATTTGTTGGGATCACACTCGAGTAAAAACAACTCCGTTGTTCCCGAAATCACCTCTATCTCTAGCAAGGACTTGAGCGATAGTCGTCCCTATGTCGATTGTGACGTGAAGGACTCTCCATCGACTTCGTTCGGTGCATACATAGACCTGAGCGATTCGGCATATACCTTCTTTAACGAGAGCCCGGGAAAGGGTTGGACTTGTCCACCTACATTTAGCATAGGAATCACCCTCACCGACAACCTCTTGCGTTCTCGTCTTAGTCTATAGCAATTAAGGTATCTCAGGCACTTTGGGGTTGTTCCATCCAGTAAGGAACCACCCGATCCGAATAAATTCCAAAAGAGATAGACGAAACTTCATAAACAACCTCTAGACACGGGGCCGTGTCCAGGTCAACACGCCCACGTGTCCACCCAAAGATTCCCATCTGATTTCGTGTCAGAATACGGACAAAATATGTCAGAATCCTGTCTGCACATGGGGCCGTGTCCAGCCGACACGGGGCCGTGTGCAACGTGCTGTCATTTTCTATAAATGCAGCAAGATTCCTGCACATATGGATCACTCCAAAGACAAAGATACTGGTGGATCTTCACACATACCATCCTAGGTATATTCTAAAGAAGGTTCCCACCAACCCTCTTGTCTTTTCCACTTTTACCCATTACCTTCTTCTTCAATTTTTCTTAAGCACCTCCATTAAAGTTTGAAATCTCCATAATTCCAAGCTTTATTGAGATGTTTGTTAGATTTTTATTCAAGGAACCTTGTTAAAAATAAGTTCTACAACAATGTTTTAAGTTATTTCTGCTTAAAAACGTTCTAAAAATAACGAAAACAAATTAAAACTCCAAGATTCCTTGTCCTAAAATCTGCAGACATCTGGACACGGGGCCGTGTTGATTAAGCACGGGGCCGTGTCCGTGGTACTGTTTCCATAAAATTGAGTTCTTTTCGGTATGTTTTCTCAGAATGGCGAGCAGAACTAGTGGAACATCTTCATCGCACTCCAGGAACAACCGACAAGGGAGAAGGTCATCAACGGTTGAAGATTCTCTTGTGAACTACGTTTACGCATTAAGAGAAGCCATTGATGAGATGACGGGAGTGGAAGAAGCATTGGTCGACCGTATCAATCATTTGACGGTGGGACTAGAAGGATGTCTCAGAGAAGTCAACCTTTTGCACCAAAGGTTGCACATTCTCACTTCTCCTCCTTTGGTTCCAATCATTACCCAAAGGCCATGGAATGTGGTACCAGAAGTCATCATACCGGCCGAGTGGTATACCATACACCCGGAGCCCCCTCGAGACATACTACAAGGGGTTCCGGTTGATGTCACTCCCCCTCCGCAAGATGTTGAAGAAAACGATCCCGCCTTCTTCCTCCCAAGAGAAATAGAAGAATGGCTTTAATTACATCTAGGGAATACCCATCGGTCCAAAGTTCTACAAAATCTTTTAAGATACCGGAAGGTTATTTCCGGAAATTTTGACAAAAGTAGAACTCCTTAGGATGATTTTAGGTACCATTTGACCTATCTATCATAGGACCTTTAGCTTTTACTTTTCTGCCTTGTCTTTAAATTCTCTAGGACCTTATGTAATGTGCTAGTCTTAATAAATGATGGTTTTAATTAATTTGGTGTTTGGATGATTTTGTAATGAATAAAACACACTCGGGATGGTGAAGGATACCAAGGAAAACTTGCATCAGCACCCCATGCACAAAAACAGGGCCATCCGATAGATTTTTCTTCATTACAGCAAGTTCAGCACGGGGCCGTGCTCACCCAACACGGCCCGTGTTCAACCATCTGCAGAAATTGCCCAGTTCAGGTAACTGGACACGGGTCGTGTTCACCCAGCACGCCCCCATGTCCAGGCTTCTGTTTCTTTATTTCATCTTCTGTCACTGGCAATCTGAACATGGGGCCCTGCCCGGTCACCACGGGGCCGTGTCCAGACAACCAGTAACATAAATTTTTGCTTTTCACACCTTTTTACACGCCCAATCAACCTAAAAACTTATTTTTGGGACACATTGAGGACAATGTGTAATTTAAGTGTGGGGGGATGCTAAAACCTTGAATTTTGCAAGTCCTAATTACAAGCCTTACACAAAACTCTATTGGAACCGCTAAACACCCTAAATTTTTTAAAAAATCTTTCATTTTTCTTACTTGTCTAGTTTTAAGTTGGGAATTTCAAATTCTAAAAAGGTTATATTTTTACAAATTTACAACCGATAGCGTCGTGATAAAAAGAACCAACATAAGAAAATTATGAAACGGCATAACAAACCTAGTTAAAATTTGATTATATATACTTGATCACATAAAAACCCATTCCCACAAAAAGTGAGTTTTGAGCCTTTATTCAGCATACAAATACACATCTTTAAACTAAATGCTCATTTTTCGTTTCTTGTGTGAATAGCCGCTTGGTTCTTACGACTCTAGAACTTGCCACGACGATACATTCCTAGTCCTTACCAACTTAAACCCGAGTAAGTAAATGATGGAGGCATTAGGATCCCTTTTTATTTCTACACCATTATTTTTCTTTTTTTTTTTACCACCTACCCAAAATCCCCCTAGTTAACCCCTTTGAGCCTAAACCTTTTCATTTCTTAACCCAAAACAAACACCCTTTTACACACCAAAACCTTTTTATTTTTAACCCTTTTGTTTTAGTAACATATAAATTACATCAAATGAGGCGTAAAACTAACCCTTTTACACATCAAGTGTGGGGGTATTTGATGTGTGCAAAATGCAACATATAAATTACATCAAATGAGGCGTAAAACTAACCCTTTTTAGTACTAATGTTGGAAAAATGTGTTTTTGTCTTCCTTTTGTATTTTCAGGATTAAATGAGCTCAAATGAACAAAAGAAACAAAAATGCAGCTAAATCTAACATAAATACAAGAAAAGGAATAAACGTGGCATACCCGACCCCTTGACAGCATCTCCCCAAGCAAAAACAAGAAAACAGGAGGCTGAATACACCCCGTGCTCACTGAGCCCGGGGGCGTGCCCAAGTGTCTGCAGAAAAGACAAAGTTGTAGAAGCTTCTATTTCCCAACACGGGGCGTGCCCAGCGGACACGGGGCCGTGGTCAAGACAAACATTCGAAGAATCTTGGCAAATCTTGATAGTACAGATACGCTTCTGCACACGGGGTCGTGCCCAACGGACACGTGGGCGTGGTCAACTAATGTAGACAAACTGCATTTAATGAAGAAAGAGACAAGGATGGACACGGGGCCGTGCCCAATGGACACGGGGCCGTGCCCGAGCTGCTGTTCAGGCTATAAATAGGGGTGCTTAGCTCATTTGCAAACGATCCCTTGGCAAACCACCTCTCTCACACTACACCCACCCACCACCACCATCATAACACCATCATCCACCACCATCATCCATTATCCATCATAGAGTGTGTGTAGTAGTCTCGGGATCCAAGATTGATCGTAAGAGTTCTTGACAATCAAAGGCCATGTTTGCCTAAGTCTCTAACATCACTTGGTGAAGACAAGTGCTTAGTGTAATACTTTTTATTTTTAATCTTTTCGCACTTTTTATTTGGTTATGTATTAATGACTTTAATAACTACTTTCTTATGTTGAAGGTGATTCTTCCTTATCGTTTGTCCGTGGTGTCTTGGCATTATTTTACTGTCTGTATAAAATAAAAGATTTTCACCATTCATATCTCCACGGTCTATATGGAGATATGTTGGCTACCTGGTCGGGGGTTAAGGGAACGGTTTGGTAAGAGTCTTGCCTTGTTCAGTGTATAGATCCTGCAAGGACCTGTGTCAAATTTAGTAGGACCTCCTTCAATACCCACCGGTATTCGATGGTGGGGGTCCAAACTCTTTGATCCCCTCATATGTAAGCTACTATTAATATTTTAACCCAGCTACTTAGGATTGTATCCCTGCTAACTCAGACTACTTAGCCGAGGGTAACATCACCTTCAAAAGAGGGGCCTACCACATTACGCATTAATAACTTAATTAATTATCTTTCAATAATCCGACCCTTTAGGATTGTTTCCTTGCTGACTCAAACTACTGGGTTGAGGGTAACGTCACCTTCAAAAGAGGGGCCTACTACAATAACTAAGAGAATCTCTTAAAAAGTGCAAAAGTGCGGAAATAATCAAAGGTTACACTACACACGAGTCGGATCCAAGTGATTCATCTTGTCTATCTGTTTTTATTCTATTTTATTTTTCAGCATTTTAGTTAGTTTTATTTTTCTTATTTAAAAAACCTTTTTCTAAACTTTTGATTTGATTAGACGTTGAGGACAAACCGGTATTAAAAGCTCTTGTGTCCTTGGACGACCTCGGTATCTTACCAACGCTATACTACGCTCACGATGGGTGCACTTGCCCATATGTGTGTTTAGTGTTAGTAAATATCATGTTTTATAAATTTAAAACTTGGCTAAAAAGTGTTAAAGGGCTTAAAATATACATTAAAACTATGCGACACTTCACACGCATCACCACCGTAAGCTACGGTAGCCACCGTAGCTTACGGTGGAGCTGTCGCGCCCCACGAAGAAGTAAGCCAAGGCTTACGCGGCCCGCGAGGGACCGTGCTGCAGGCAATTTGTTGGATTTTTGTTGTTTTATACATTGGACTTGTTTAAATGGTGTTCCAAGGTCTCATAACTTTTGTTAAGGATTGGTTTTGAATATAAGAGATGTTAAGGGTCGTCGGTTAGTAAAAGAATGGATTTGTTTTCGTGTTAGTGTAAGAAATTGTATAAGTAAACATGTTTAGGAATCTAGTAGGCACGTAGGTCGTTTTGTATATCGCCTATATTATGTTAAGTTGTGAATATGTCATTTCGGCATAAGCGTACGTGTATGAAGTGGTAAGCATGAGCTAGTGTATATAAATTCGTAAATGATTGTTTGTGCGTAGGTAGGGACGTAGACATGTATGAAGGTACGTTTGCATATAGGTGTATGTGATAATAGGCGCGTAAGTGTGAATGCATGTGTGTATGAATATACGATGCTAAAGATATACGTATGAACGTTATCAAGGCGTCAGAGTACTTACGATTACTAATGATGTGCTTTGAGTTTGGAATGTAATGCAGGTATGAGATTGTCGGATTCATGAAGAATTGGAACAGGATTTGGATTAATGATATTTAAGATATACGCTTGGACAATTCCAAGTTTACTTCATGGAATGCTTTATGAACTTCTATTACATAGTTTGATGTTGTGCGATGTATTAATGACTAATGGTTAAGTTGTATGGGGTGTCCACAGGTATCGTACGGGTTTTCTCTACCTCTAGCGAAGTGAAGCGGACATAGATCGAGTTGAGAGCAAGGATTGTACGGGAAAGAAAGGTCACATAGTTTGTTTTAAATAGGTCATGAAGCCTTGATATAATGTAACATTGTGAATCCTTTCTAATGAATGTATTATATTTTGTATTTGAGTCTTCATGTAATTAATATGACTTTTTTTAAGAACGAAATTTTTGGGCTCATATTTTCCGTTGTATCGTATTTAAGTTCTTACAAGTTGGTCTTACAGGGAATTGTTAATAATACGAACGGGTCATGCCCGAATTTTGTTAAATAATCGTATGTTAATATTACTTTTTTGGATTAGGAAATTTGGGCGTTACAAAAATCTGTTGAAAAGAGTCAGATTACAGATTTGGATTCTTAAATCGTCAAATCTTTAAAGCAACTTGATAGGGGGAGTAAGTCAAGTAATCTTATTCATATTATTATATTTTAGAGCCAGGTTCTTGATTCAAAAAGTTTTTAAGAGCCAGGTAATCATTCCTAGATGCTCAAAATGTTTTCACTTATAAATGTTTGAGAAATTGCAGATGTTGTACCAGATTACGATCCCAATAGCCGAGTCTAAGGGGGAGTCTGAAGACGAGCTCAACGAAAGGGGGAGCTTGTAACCGGAAAGTCAGGTGTCGATCCCTATAGCACGGAAGCTTAACGAAAGGGGGGGGGGGGCTGAAGAAAGAGTCTAACCGAAAGGGGGAGAAGCTGAAGCTGAAGACAGATCCACAGGGAGTCTGTTCAAGAAAGAGGGAGTCTGCAATTACTAAAGATGATAAAGCTTCAAGAAGACTCAGAGAGAGAGAAAGACAAGACGCTACGATATTAACTGCGACAATATACAAGGGGGAGTCTGTTGGTGCATTTATGTCTATCGCCTCCGTCAATACAATTCGTAGCTGAAATGGAATGATACATAGCCTTATATTGTAATATTGAGATAGAAAAGGGCAAGGTGGCATTATTGTAAATAAGGGAAAATCCCTTATATCCTTGGCCTATAAATAGAACCCATAGGGTTAGAGTTTAGAACTTTTGCCATTTTGCTACTTTGGAGAGCTTTGGAGCTAGAGAGAGAAAGGCAAAAGGTGATTCACGTGACTTGTAACTTTTCAGATTATTCAATCGAATCACAGATTATAGTACGTTCGTGTGCTCGGTCCACGCACGTGTACGGATTCCGCACGTCACACGTGTCATACGCAATCGTTCGGGAGTCAAAACCGATCCTACAACACATACACGAAAAATATTTTTTGTGACATTCAAGCTGAGCTAATCGGAATTGCGGATTGCATAAATCAACGTTACGAAGATCATCCCGATGGGTTTGTTAAGTTTTACATAAATGATTTCCAGCAGCCTTGTACATTCTTATTTGAGGTAAACAATGTTGTTTTTGTTTTTTATATGGCGTTTTCTGTACATGGCTTTATTATATTCTATAGTATTTAATTTGTTTTTTTTATCCAGTTGTGTTTTTTTTATTTTTTTATACAAACATTCTCTGCATGGCGTTATAGAGATGTTGTTTTTGGCGTTTTTTAAGGTAATGTATCGTAAGTCTGATTGCACATGCAGGCGTTTTGAGCAGTTTGGTTTGCTACGTAGACATATATTCTATGTTTTGAGAAGTTTGGACATTAGGGAATTTCCAAAACAATACATTTTGAATAGATGGCGAAAAGAGGCTTCCCCAAACTGCTCTTCCGAATACTCAATTAGTCGTGAATATATGACCGAGCTTGATCCCGATGTGCAAAGTATGATGCAAGAGATTATTTTTCAAAGGAGTATACTTTGAACCGTTTATCTGGTAATAAAGAGGAGCTATCCTTATACAAAGATCATGTTCAATCTTATATGAAGAAGGTTCAAGATATGTAGATTGTTGCTCCTCCTGCTAGTACTAGGGATAGATTTGCGGAGATAACCGGTCAATATAAATACGACAAGAATCCGATAAGAGTTCCTGTTGGGTATAAGTCCAAAGGTTCTGGATCCCAGAAGCGCCTGAAATCTAAACAGGAGATAGCAATCGAGAAAACGAAATCAAAGTCAAAACCCGGGGCCAAAGAAAGACAGTGTCAGAATTGCAAAGGCTATGGACACTACGCATCGACATGCAAACAAGCCGTAATTAAAAGAAAATCGACAAGGTCTTCGAGAGCAAGTGAAGAGTAGTTTGGCGTTTTGTATTTTTTCATTGTTACAGAACACACACAGATTGGAAATTTGGCGTTTTATATCTCTTATATAGCATTTTTTTCCATTTTTTTCTACTTATTGTTCATAATATGTTACTTGGAAGTTACATAACAAACAATATAAGATTAGACACGAAAACCAAACGCCAAAGAAAAAAACAACGCCACTAAATAAAAGTATCTTAAACCTCTAATTTTGGTCATGCTAAACTCAATATTGTTTTATTGAATGAGATGGACAACATTGTTAATCCTCAGTTAAGAAAGATGTCTAACAATGTTGTCCACCCCATTCAGCTAAACTTTATTGAGAACAAAACTGAATCTCCAAGAATTGACGTTTTGCAATTTTGGGTTTTTTGTATTTTTTGGCGTTTATATTGAGGACAGACACAATAAGATTTTGCTCAATGAGATGGACAATATCCCCACATAAGGATTTTGTCCATCACATTGAGTGAAAGTTTACTGTGAAAATAGTGTATATCAAAGAAACGTCGATTGGAATCTTTGAAGTTTGGGTTTTTGGCGTTTCTAAGATGAAAGGTATATAGTAAAATATGGTGTTTTGGGTTTGGTGTGGTTATTGGAAGGTCTGAGATGTTGTTTATATAAAATATTTTTGGCGCGTATTTTAGGCGGGATTTTATTATAATAAATGCTAGTAATTAAGTTCCGTTGTTTCAGTTATTGTTTGTTCAGCTTTATCGTTTAAAAACAAAGTTTGGCGTTTTATATTTAATGGCGTTTAGATTAGGATGATGTGTGATTTGTATTTTAAGGCGGGGAATTTAATGGCGTTTTATTCATGAGTTTGGCGTTTTCTGTAGAGAAGTCAAAAGACCTTTATACCCTTAATGAAGCGCGTCCACGTAATAAAATTGATGTTATTTACGAAAACGTCACCGCGCTAATCTAGTCCATAGATTGTTTTGATCTGACGATCCAAAAGCGTTCTCACACTTTTCACTGTTTTCCCTAAATCCTGACCCTATATATTATAATTATAAGAGTAAACTGCCATTTTGGTCCCTGAGGTTTGTCCAGTTTTGCCACTTTAGGCCAAATCTCAGACCTTTTACATCTGGGTCCCTGTGGTTTCAGTTTTATTGCCATTTTAGTCTAAAAGTGAAATCAGGTCAGATTTCTAAAAGAAAAAACTGGTTTTTTGTCCTTTTCCTCAGGGGCATTTTGGTCATTTGAAATTATATTATAAATAGATGATTGCAGATGATCAAACCACAGCAGTTTCATCCACTGGAATTATGGTCACTGGACATCCACCTCCAAGTCTCCAACTCCACCACCGCCACCTCCTCCCCCCTTCTCACCACAGCCGCCACCACCACCTCCTTCTCACTACAGCTAAATTCACCCAAATCCACAACCTTCTATCAACCAAATCCACCCAGAATCAAAACCCTAAATTCGTATGGTCACCGTCACAGAACAACAACGTCATAGAACAACAACGTCACGGTCACCGTCACTCTCTCTCTCACTCTCTCTCTCTCTTCCGATCACTGGGACTCGCATGCACCCCACATTATTATTATGTGTGCACCCATAATAATATTGTGCTTTGCATGTTCATCTCAGTTCCTCTTAACTCATGTCAAATGGTTCCTCAAACTCAGATGTCAAACAGAGGTCTTCAAGTTAAAAAAAAATCACCAAATTCAAGAACTATGGCATACTATCACCGCATCATAAGGTAGGCAAGCAATCCATGCCATCATGCTATAGTGATGAGTGTGTGTTCGTATGTTTCGTCATAGACAAGTGTGTACTAGTTACGTAATGTATACAACAAGTAAGAGGGACGAACCTTGCAAATCTGGAGCTGAGTGTCATGGTCGTATTCATGTTTTCAGAACTGTTCGGTTATAGTCTGGTTTTATAAAAACATTTTCCACTTTTTAAAACCAAGTTCACTATAACCAATGGCTCTGATACCAATCTGTCACACCCCCAAAATACCACAAGCGAAAAACCCCCGCGAGGCGTGTGACATACCAGGATCTAGCCACCAATCACATTGAACTCATAAGTATATTAAAACTTTCATTGATTTAACATTAAGTATTACACGTTACAAATAATTCACAGTATACAGCGGAAGCATAATTCATTAGTTAAGTGTTTATAAACCTCATGTAAAAATCATTAGTCTTGTATTACGATTCCATGTATCTCGACCCATGACTACTCCAGCCTCCCAGACAGCAAGTTCCAATGATAAGCACCTAAAGGCCTACAAGGCATGTAACAACGAGTCAACAACAAAGTTGAGCGAGTTCACAGTTGATTGTTTAGTTATAGCATTTGTTTCGTAAATCAGTTGTTCGTTTTGTAAACCATGTATCGCATTATTTCGTATCGCGGTCTTCCAGACATGTTTGCGAAGATTAGTGGGGGCTTCCCATGTGTTACTAGACCGTGCGTATCGACTACTACGAAAATATAAGAGGTGCCCTAAGTCAATGTCTATCAGCATTGACCCTTTGCCCATAGTCCATTAGTACACGCCCGTCCGACTGGCACGGTGTGAGGTTTGTTAAACCTAATAGCGCTATTAACTAATGACCCGCTCGCCATAGGCCTCGGCGATTAAGTCGATATAAATGAGGGACTTCAGTGATAGAGGTTTGGTCCAGTGTGTAATCTTGGCATCCTACCTACGGAGGATGGTTGTAGTTACCGTATGAATCATTAACCCATTCCCAACCCTTGGGAACCCCATGCCTTGGAAAGATTGTGAACTCACCTTGGTTTGCTCGGTTTGGCTCTAAAAAATAGCTAATAGTCAAAGTCGGTCAATCACGTCCTAGTATGATTACCACTTAGTTTATTAGTGACTTCAAATAAGCACGAAGTTCCTACACGCATTTACCACATAACATGCACTCACTTTAACAGTTCACGCCCATATAAACTTTCCACTTATAGCTACTCAAAAGCAAGCATACGATATTGCACATAACACTTTCATTGACATATAACACTTTAGATCATTATTGGATAACATAACCAACATTTAGACATGCAAATCACTAGTTATATTGTTTCAGCTTAAACATCCAAAACTGGACTGTTTTCGGGTAATTTAATAAAATAGTTAACTTATTCTAAAAATTCCTAAATTTTTACAGAATGTTTTAAACAATCGAAATATTATTGTGTAAAAATATCAGGATCCAATTCATTACCAATATTTTATAAAAAATCATTTACCGGACTGCAAATCAGATTCGTCACTTTCTGACTGCAGTCCACGGAAAAATTCATTTAAAATTCATCGTAAGTCCGATTGACGAAATTCCAGTGGGAGAATTACTTATACATCAGTACTCATCTACTGAACAAATTTCATGATCTGACTCTACACAGAATCCAAGTTATGACTGAAAACAGGACATTTATTTTCAGCAGTAAAAATGCAGTTTGAGTTGCTGTTATAAAACAATTCTTTAAAAATAGTAAACGAAGTCCAAAAATTATGATTCCAGTGCCATTAGAACCGTATTTCATAATACATAAATCTAGAGTTCAGAAAATACATTTTCTGCTTTATTAAGGTTCGGTTATAGCCAACTGAAGTTGGCTGTAATCACTAAACAGCCTCCTGTTTTTCAGCATTTAACATTCTAATGCGAGTTATATTGGTTCCGTTACATGTTCAGTGATCAATAACAACATCATACTAGTATTATTTCATCATAATATAATCTTTAACTACTAACACATGAAGTAAACAAGAGTTTAAAGAAGTCTTACAACTAGCTTAAAGCTAGGGAAGATCACTAGAGAAAAGATGGATGATGAAAGCAAATGAGAAGGATTCTTCAAGACCTTCAAGCTTCAAGCTCCTTGTATCACCTTCTAACACTTGAAACATGCTCATCTATGGAATGGTGGTGGTGGTTTTAGAGTGAGCCAAGAGAGAGAGATAGAGAATGAGAAAGATGGTGTGAAGATTGTGAAGTTATGCACCATATTTATAGTCATCCTTTCTAGTGTTTAGTCAACATGAGCAAGCCAAGATTAACTAAAATATAAAGGTAAAATCTTGGATTCTAATATTTAGTCAACATAAGGAGAAGAAGTAAATACTTAGTCAACATAAGGAGGAGGTGGTAAATTTGAGGATAAGTAGGTGACTTCTAGTATTCAAATCCAAGTATAAGGTTACATGTTTTACTTAGTAGATTTCTAGTGGGTGTTATGGTGTACGGGGATCGTAACTAGCCAAGAAATAATTAAATAATGTGTTTGACAAATATTTGGTGTCCCGGGTAATGTCCGGTTGTTCGGTCGGATACTGTTACGTTAAGTTGTTTAATTGTTCCATAAGGCGTCTTATACATATATTTTTGTAACACAATTAATTGCTAACACATAGGAAAATATTCAGGACCATTTAGTCAAGTTTTCTGCATACTACTAGCATGCTAACACGCACATGTAAGTATAACACAGTAATCAGGAAACAGTTAAATAATTCAACACAGTCACTAAGCACTTTAATTATCATTAATAAATTGTATGGATACATGGAATTACGAGGGTTGTCACAGTCTCCCCCTGTTAAGAAAATTTCGTCCTGAAATTTAGTGCGTAGTTACTGAGAAAGCTAGTTAAGTTGCGTGGTTTACTGGTTTTTCCTGGGGTGTCACATCATCCCCCCGTTGGTTTGGAATTTCGTCCCGAAATTCCGCAGTAGCTTCAGCCTCAGTAGTGGTTGCACTTTTCTCAAACAACTGGGGATACTTGAGTTTCATTTGGTCTTCTCGTTCCCAGGTATACTCTGGGCCACGACGGGAGTTCCAACGAACTCGAACGAGAGGAATTCTAGTGCGCTTGAGGACCTTAACATCTTGGTCCGTGATTTCGACTGGTTCCTCGACGAATCGCAACTGTTCATCAATAGTGAGCTCCTTCAAAGGAACTACGAGCGTCTCATCTGACAGACACTTCTTCAGATTTGAGACGTGAAATACGTTGTAAACTGCACTGAGTTCTGTTGGTAGGTTCAGTTTGTAGGCCACCTTGCCTATTTTCTCTATGATTTCGAAAGGTCCGACGTATCGTGGGTTAAGTTTGCCTCGTTTGCCAAAACGAACAACACCATTCCAAGGTGAGACTTTGAGTAGCACTCGATCCCCAACCTGGAACTCGAGTGGTTTTCTGCGCTTGTTCGCGTAGGCTTTCTGACGGTCGCGAGCTGCCGCCATTCGTTGCCGTATCTGAGAAATCCTTTCTGTTGTGTCTACCACAAGTTCTGGGCCAGTGATCTGGCTGTCGCCAACCTCTGCCCAACAAAGAGGTGATCGGCACTTACGCCCGTACAGTGCCTCAAACGGAGCGGCTTGAATTCTAGTGTGGTAGCTGTTATTATACGAAAATTCCACTAATGGTAGATGCTTTTCCCAGCCGTTGCCAAAGTCAATCACACATGCCCTAAGCATGTCTTCAAGGGTTTGGATGGTGCGTTCAGACTGCCCATCCGTTTGCGGGTGATAAGCTGTGCTCATATCTAAACGTGAGCCAAAAGATTTGTGCATCGCTTGCCACAGTTCTGAAGTAAAACGTGCATCACGATCAGAGATAATAGAGGTCGGCACTCCGTGCCTCGAAACCACTTCCTTTAAGTAAACGTCTGCTAGAATGGAGAACTTATCCATTTCCTTGATAGCCAAGAAGTGTGCAGACTTAGTCAGTCGATCCACGATCACCCAAATGGTATCGTTTCCGCGTTGAGACCTAGGCAGGCCAGTAACAAAATCCATGGAAATTTGCTCCCATTTCCATGTCGGGATCTCTGGTTGTTGAAGTAGGCCTGATGGTTTCTGATATTCGGTCTTGACTCTCGCACAAGTCAAGCATTTGCTAACGTAGGTTGCTATGTGGGCTTTCATACCAGGCCACCAGTATGTAGTCTTGAGATCGTGGTACATCTTATCCGAGCCAGGATGTACCGAATAACGAGATTTGTGTGCTTCATCCATTACAAGTTCTCGTAAATTGCCATAGAGTGGGACCCAGATGCGTCCTGTTACGTAGTAGGCGCCATCTTCCTTTTGTTCTAACTGTTGCCTTGAGCCGCGTAAGGCTTCAGCCCTGACATTTTCTGGTTTCAATGCTTCAACCTGAGCATCTCGTATCTGGGCAGGAAGACTAGATTGGATGGTAAGTTGTAAAGCACGTACGCGTTTAGGTGTAGTATCCTTTCGACTGAGGGCGTCGGCCACAACATTGGCTTTGCCCGGATGGTACTTGATGGCACATTCGTAATCATTCAATAGCTCGACCCATCGACGTTGTCGCATGTTCAACTCCTTTTGCTTGAAGATATGCTCGAGACTCCTGTGATCGGTGTAGATGGTGCACTTGGTACCGTACAGTTAATGTCTCCATATCTTAAGCGCGAAAACAACTGCTCCCAATTCCAGGTCGTGCGTAGTGTAGTTCCTTTCGTGAACCTTAAGTTGGCGTGATGCGTAGGCAATAACCTTGCCACGTTGCATCAACACGCAACCCAGTCCTTGGATGGGAGCGTCGCAATAAACCACAAAATCATCTGTGCCTTCAGGCAATGAGAGGATAGGCGCGCTACAAAGTCTATCTTTTAAGTGCTGAAATGCGGACTCTTGTGCATCACCCCAATGATAGGTGACACCCTTCTGAGTCAGTGAAGTGAGAGGTTGCGCAATCTTCGAGAAATCCTTGATAAATCTTCTGTAATATCCTGCCAAACCCAAGAATTGGCGGATTTCTGTTGGTGTACGGGGTGCAGGCCAGTTTTTGATCGAATCAATCTTGGATGGATCAACATGAATCCCAACCTTGTTTACTACGTGGCCTAGAAAGTGGACTTCGCGAAGCCAGAAGTCACATTTTGAAAACTTGGCATACCACTGCTCTGCTCGAAGAAGTTCCAGCATAAGTCGTAGATGCTGCTCGTGTTCTTCCTGACTCTTAGAATAGATCAGGATATCGTCGATGAAAACAATAACGAACTTATCCAGGTAAGGTTTGCACACTCGGTTCATGAGATCCATGATGACCGCTGGTGCATTCGTTAATCCGAAAGGCATAACCAGAAACTCGTAGTGGCCGTAATGAGTTCTGAATGCTGTTTTGGAGACGTCCTCGTCCCGGACTCTCAGTTGATGGTAGCCTGATCTCAAATCAATCTTTGAATAGTAGCTCGACCCTTGCAGCTGGTCGAACAAGTCGTCAATGCGTGGAAGAGGATAGCGATTCTTTACGGTCACCTTGTTTAGTTCGCGGTAATCTATGCACATACGAAAGGTACCGTCTTTCTTCTTCACAAACAACACGGGAGCTCCCCAGGGCGAAGAGCTAGGATGAATGAAACCCTTATCCAAGAGTTCTTGCAATTGCTTGAACAGTTATTCCAGTTCGGTTGGAGCTAAGCGATAAGGTGCTCGAGCTATGGGCACTGCTCCAGGAGCTAGCTCGATTTGAAACTCGACTTGACGATGAGGCGGAAGACCAGGTAATTCCTCGGGGAATACCTCAGGAAAATCGCGTACAATAGGAATGTCTTCAATTCTCTTCTCTTCCATTGATGTGTCAGTAACGAGAGCTAGAATGGCAATGTGGCCCTTTCGCAAACACTTCTGGGCCTGAAGGAAAGAGATGATGTCTACAACTACACCACTCTTGTTACCACGAATCACGAGGGGTTCTTCACCAGCACAAGGGATGCGGACAATCCTCTCGTTGCAAAGAATTTCCGCTTGCTGATGAGATAACCAATCCATCCCAATAACAACGTCGAAACTACCCAGAATGATAGGAATGAGGTCGATAGAAAAGGTCTGATCAGCAAGAACAAGATTACAACCCTTAACTATGTGTGTGGCCTCTAAATTTTTACCGTTTGCTAGCTCTACCATGTGTTTGGTGGTTAAAAGTGTTGGGGTGCGCTTAAGCATTTGGCTAACTTTTAAGGACACATAGCTAGTATCGGCACCCGAATCGAATAATACAGTAACAAAGAAATCATCCAGAAGAAACTTACCCATCACCACGTTGGGATCGTTCTTCGCGTCACCCTGACTCAGCACGGAAACACGTCCCCTGGCACCATTGCCATCATTGTTACCCCCGTTATAGTCTATTGTCATTGCTGGTGTCCTGATTGTTTCATAAGAGTTGACTCTCATGAGTCGCTAACAGGGATTAAGGATTCGGTTGAAGCCAATTCACAGGTGTTCGTTGCCGGTAGCCAGGGTCGTAAAGGTACTGAGGTTGGTAAAGTACTACGCTCATCCTCATGTTTCTTCGAGTAATCCACAGTATGTTGTGGGAGTGTTGCAGAAGTGATCACACTTCGGGATCTAAGACGTCAATACGTGAGTTCCAGGAAACGAAGAGAAGTGAAAATGGTATCGCTCAATCATTCGACGCTGCTACATTCAACTCAGGGACGTTCGTATGAGCACCTCACATTCAACACGGTTCGCTAGGTGTTCAGATGGGTGTTCGGGTAATGCTCGATAGCATCGAGATTCGAAGGGATCCTGAGATGAATGAAAAGTTCACGTTCGAGTAGGGGACAATCACTGCTATGACCCCTATAGGTTTGTTATGTTTCACATCGATCAAATAATAGAACGAAATCCCTTTTCCACTTGTTAAGTCTCACTGGGACTCGCATGCACCCCACATTATTATTATGTGTGCACCCACAATAATATTGTGCTTTGCATGTTCATCTCAGTTCCTCTTAACTCATGTCAAATGGTTCCTCAAACTCGGATGTCAAACAGAGGTCTTCAAGGTAAAAAAAATCACCAAATTCAAGGACTATGGCATACTATCAACGCATCATAAGGTAGGCAAGCAATCCATGCCATCATGCTATAGTGATGAGTGTGTGTTCGTATGTTTTGTCATAGACAAGTGTGTACTAGTTACGTAATGTATACAACAAGTAAGAGGGACGAACCTTGCAAATCTGGAGCTGAGTGTCATGGTCGTATTCATCTTTTCAGAACTGTTCGGTTATAGTCTGGTTTTATAAAAACATTTTCCCCTTTTTAAAACCAAGTTCACTATAACCAATGGCTCTGATACCAATCTGTCACACCCCCAAAATACCACGAGCGAAAAACCCCCGCGAGGCGTGTGACATACCAGGATCTAGCCACCAATCACATTGAACTCATAAGTATATTAAAACTTTCATTGATTTAACATTAAGTATTACACGTTACAAATAATTCACAGCATACAGCGGAAGCATAATTCATTAGTTAAGTGTTTATAAACCTCATGTAAAAATCATTAGTCTTGTATTACGATTCCATGTATCTCGACCCATGACTACTCCAGCCTCCCAGACAGCAAGTTCCAATGATAAGCACCTAAAGCCTGCAAGGCATGTAACAATGAGTCAACAACAAAGTTGAGCGAGTTCACAGTTGATTGTTTAGTTATAGCATTTGTTTCGTAAATCAGTTGTTCGTTTTGAAAACCATGTATCGCATTATTTCGTATCGCGGTCTTCCAGACATGTTTGCGAAGATTAGTGGGGGCTTCCCATGTGTTACTAGACCGTGCGTATCGACTACTACGAAAATATAAGAGGTGCCCTAAGTCAATGTCTATCAGCATTGACCCTTTGCCCATAGTCCATTAGTACACGCCCGTCCGACTGGCACGGTGTGAGGTTTGTTAAACCTAATAGCGCTATTAACTAATGACCCGCTCGCCATAGGCCTCGGCGATTAAGTCGATATAAATGAGGGACTTCAGTGATAGAGGTTTGGTCCAGTGTGTAATCTTGGCATCCTACCCACGGAGGATGGTTGTAGTTACCGTATGAATCATTAACCCATTCCCAACCCTTGGGAACCCCATGCCTTGGAAAGAGTGTGAACTCACCTTGGTTTGCTCGGTTTGGCTCTCAAAAATAGCTAATAGTCAAAGTCGGTCAATCACGTCCTAGTAAGATTACCACTTAGTTTATTAGTGACTTCAAATAAGCACGAAGTTCCTACACGCATTTACCACATAACATGCACTCACTTTAACAGTTCACGCCCATATAAACTTTCCACTTATAGCTACTCAAGAGCAAGCATACGATATTGCATATAACACTTTCATTGACATATAACACTTTAGATCATTATTGGATAACATAACCAACATTTAGACATGCAAATCACTAGTTATATTGTTTCAGCTTAAACATCCAAAACTGGACTGTTTTCGGGTAATTTAATAAAATAGTTAACTTATTCTAAACACTCCCAATTTTTTACAGAATGTTTTAAACAATCGAAATATTATTGTGTAAAAATATCAGGATCCAATTCATTACCAATATTTTATAAAAAATCATTTACCGGACTGCAAATCAGATTCGTCACTTTCTGACTGCAGTCCACGGAAAAATTCATTTAAAATTCATCGTAAGTCCGATTGACGAAATTCCAGTGGGAGAATTACTTATACATCAGTGCTCATCTACTAAACAAATTTCATGATCTGACTCTACACAGAATCCAAGTTATGACGGAAAACAGGACGTTTATTTTCAGCAGTAAAAATGCAGCTTGAGTTGCTGTTACAAAACAATTCTTTAAAAATAGTAAACAAAGTCCAAAAATTATGATTCCAGTGCCATTAGAACCGTATTTCGTAATACATAAATCTAGAGTTCAGAAAATAC